>JAJIYU010011825.1:0-14995 GCA_030144865.1 Tinospora cordifolia
ACCATTGAGCCAACTTGCTCAATGGTAGTGGATGTTGCAAGAACAATGTACTTGTCCCCTAGGTCATGGGTTCAAAACTCCACGGAGGCGAAATAAAATCCCAGGGGGGGAACAATTCCTTGTGAGTGACACGCCGTGACGTGGGCCCTACGACGTGGGTAAGAGTCCCGGTAGGATTCCCAGTGGTTGTTACAGGCATTCATTTCCTCTACCAACTTTGGTCTCGTGAAGACCTGATCCTCAAAGTTTGCCCAACAAAACGGTGATCAGCAGGGTCTGCCATAGAGTGCTTCATATGGAGCCGTTCGTATGCTCGCCTAATAATTGTTATTATAAGCGAACTCTACCAAATGTAGGTACTTACTCCAATTATCCTTAAAGTCAAGTACGCATGCTCTCAACATATCTTCCAATATCTAGATGACCCTCTCGGACAGCCCATCTGTCTAAAGATGAAATGTTGTGCTCATAATGAGTCTGCTCCCCAGTTCTTTCTGGAGGCTTTGCTAGAATTGAGATGTGAATCTAGAATTTCTGTCTAACACAATAGTCTTGGGAACACCATGTAGTCTCACAATCTCTCTAATGTACAATTCACCAAGCTTTCCAATTGAATCTGTAGATTGAATGGGTAGAAAATGGGCTACCTTTGTCAGTCGATCCACAATTACCCATATAGTTTCTTCGCCTTTTTGATTTCTAGGTAGGCCGCTAACAATGTCCATTACAATATTGTCCCACTTCCATTCTGGAATTGGAAGCGGTTGTAATAGCCCTGACAATTTTCTATTTTTGGCCTTCACTTGTTGGCATGTTAGACACCTAGAGACATACTTGGCTATTTCCTTCTTTATACCTCTCTGCCAATAGGTCTTCTTGAGGTTTCGGTACATCTTATCACCTCCTGGATGCATTGTGTACTTAGTCTGATGAGCTTCATCTAGGATGGTTCTCCTATTTTGCCCTCTACTCGGCACATAAACTCTATCTCCAAGTCTCAGTATACCATCTGCATCAAATTTGAAGTCTGTATGTTTGCCTTGCTTGACACCCTCTATCAAATTAGCAATCTACTTATCACTTCGTTGCTCATCCCTGATTTGATGTAGGAGATCTGGTTGACAATTCATAGCGTACAAATACACTCGTTCCTGATCTGAAACTATCCCCAAGTTATACTCACTGATCAGCTGATACATTTGCCCTTTCTCCTCGTCCTTCTTGCTAAATTTTCTACTAAGTGCATCAGCCACCACATTGGCCTTGCCCGGATGGTAATGCAGCTGAAAATCATAGTCTTTCAAGAATTTTATCCATCTCTGCTGTCGAAGATTTAATTCTTTCTAGGTATAAATGTACTTTAGATTCTTGTGGTCAGAGAATAGATCAAAACCTCCCCATAGAGGTAATGTCTCCAAATCTTCATTGCAAAGACAATTGCTGCCAACTCCAAGTCATGGGTAGGGTAGTTTTGTTTATGGATCTTTAATTTCCTTGAAGCATAAGCCACTACCTTCCCTTCTTACATCAACACTGCACCTAACCCATTTAGCGAAGCATCAGTGTATAGGGTGTACTTCACACCATGGGTAGGAGTGACTAGAACGGGTGCTGAAGTTAACTTCTTCTTTAGTTCTTGGAATGCTTGTTCACACTTATCATTCCAGATGAACTTTTCTCCCTTTCTAGTTAATTTTGTCATTGGTCCAGCCAATCTCGAAAAGTCTTGGATGAACCAGCGGTAGTATCCTGCTAAACCTCGGAAGCTTCTAATTTTTGTGATAGTCGTAGGTCGCTTCCAGTTCGACACCACCCCTACTTTCTCAGGATCTACTGATATCCCTTCAGCTGAGACAACATGGCCAAGGAACTTGACCTTTTTCATCTAAAACTCACACTTGCTAAACTTGGCGTATAGCTCATTTCTCCTCAACGTTTCCAATATGATGTGCAAGTGCTCTTTGTGTTCAGCCTCTGATTTGGAGTAACTCAGAATGTCATCCACGAATATTACAACAAACTGGTCTAAGTATTGTCTGAAGACTCTGTTCATTAGATCCATAAATGCAGCTGGTGCGTTGGTCAAACCAAACGGCATGACTGTGAACTCGAAATGTCTGTATCGAGTTCTAAAAGTTGTTTTATAAATGTTGGACTCCCTAATCCTCAACTGATGATACCCTGATCTAAGATCAATCTTGGAGAAGTGAGCAGCTACCTTCAATTGATCAAACAGATCTTCTATTCAGGGTAATGGATACTTTTTCTTGATTGTTACTTGGTTCAACTTCCTATAGTCCACACATAATCTCATGGATCCGTCCTTCTTTTCACAAACAGTACTAGGGCTCCCCATGGTGACTCGCTAGGTCTAATGAATCCTTTCTCACGAAGCTCATCCAGTTGTGTCCTCAATTCAATTAGTTCTACAGGTGCCATTCTATAAGGTGGAATGGCTATAGGATCTGTGCCTGGTTGCAATTCGATCTTGAACTCCGCTTGTCTGTGGGGTGGAAGCCTAGATAGATCATCTAGAAACACATCTGCTTACTCCCATACAATAGGTATATCATGTATCTCTCTTGATTTTTCAGTATCCTCTTCTAATAATTGTCTGAAGTCCTCTTTCTGTTTCATCGAATATAACATGGCTAACATCGAACTCATCGGCAATCTCTGCATGTCCCCATTATCTTCAATACCTCACCAGAAGGTAGCCTCACCATCATCCTTCGTCTTTGGCAATCGATCTGTGCTTGATATTGGGTCAGCTAGTCCATACCCAATATCACGTCATATCCATGAAAATGAAGTGCACAAAGGTCGACTGAAAGTAGTTTGTCTCCAAACCTAAGGTCACATCTACAACCTCTCCTCGAACTCATGGTATCCCCGATAGGTGTGGCTATGTCTAACGTCACTGCCATCAGGCTTGTTACCAACTGTAATCTATCCACTAGGTTCTCAGAAATAAAGGATCTAGTGGCACCCGAATCAAACAAAACTTGCACTGCGATGCCAAACAAAAAAAATGTACCTTCTACTGCTGGGGTGGAATCGGTCTGAGCATTTGTGGCATACAGTCGGGCTTGATTTCTTTGTTGCATCTGGGGCTGTAGTTGCTGCCTCTGTTGCTGGCAACCACTCTGCCCATGAGTCTGCTATTGCTGCTGAGGTGCTAGAGTCAATGCTCTAGTAGGACAATTCCTAGTCAAATGCCCTCTCTAGTTGCACTCAAAACATAACCCCTGTCTCTTAGCCCTCTCTCTGTGATTGTCAGTCTCACGACCTAGTCAAGGCTGTTGGGGCGCTCTATGTGCCTCCTGTCTGCGCAACTTCTTTGTGAATATCCGACAGTTTTCCCTAACTTGGTCCTCTTCTTACTCCTCAATACCCGCTCAAATCCCAAGTCTCTCTCCACGAACTGCACCCTCTTTGCAGCATCCATCAAGGTTGTCAACTTAAACGATGCCACTGTTTTTCTTATCTCCACTTTCAAGCCCTCAACGAAATGATCTGCTTTCGATTGCTCATCCATGACCAAGGTTGGAGCAAATCTAGCTAACTCAGTAAATCTCTGCTCGTACTCTGTGATTATCATAGTCCTCTATTTCAGATCGACGAACTTTGACTACAGCTGCCTCTTCTTTGCCATGGAGAAAAACTTATTGTAAAACCTTGTCTTGAAATCTTCCCAAGTCATTATCGTCTGATCAATAATGGGGTCACTCACAATCATCTCCCACCAATAGTAGGCTGGCCCTACCAACTGATGCACTGCTAGTGCCACTCTCCTAGGCCCAAATGCCCCCATAGCATCCAGGTGCTTATTCATCTCTGTGAACCACCTGTCTGCAAACGTATAATCACCCGTCCCCTCAAAAGTATTGGGATATAGCTTCTGGAACTCCACTAATAGGTCTTTCTGCTCCCTATCAAACCCAACAGATCTATTATGTGGTACTGCCCCTGTGGAAGTGGACCCCTGATGGACGTAAGGCTGAGCCTGTGCCAGTGGCTCTGTCGATAACTGTGGCTGAACCTATGGCTATACCGGTACTAATGGTTATGGTGATGTTGATGGCTACTGGGTCCTCATAGCCTGCTCCACTGCCTTCTGCATCATCTCGGTGATGGCCTCAGGTGTCAGTGTAGCCACTACCGGTGCGGGTGTCACAGGAGTGCCCTCATCACTATGTCCCGTCTCGGCTCCATCCCTACCTTTGGCCGCACCTCTCATGGGTCTACATCGACCTCTAGGCATTATCTACAAGTCAAAGATTTATTTCAGTATCTAATAATTCATCAATATTGAATCAAAATTTTGACAATTTACAGCAGATAAAGCTATAATTCCACTTTTAACTCAGAGTTCAACTCCTTTCCCCAAAACTTTGGATACTATGACCTGTGACGACAACCAGACATTCTTCAAAACTTGTTTATCCCCTTTCGCATTTATCATGTTCCTGCGGCTCTAAATTCAAGTCTCTAAGTTTTCGATTTGTTTTAGTGGTCTAAGAGTTTACGCTTCTAAGTCAACAACAATACATTTGTTTCTGGGTACAAGAATTTGTGTATCAATACTCAAAATAATTATACTACATATATACATACAATCACACAACAAACAATCAAACAATGCACATTGGCATAATGGAACCAAACAATTCCATTACGGCTAATATAATTTCGCTAAATCCAAGTCTCTAAGGATGACACAAGACCCACCGTACGTGACCGTCCCATATCAGTAGAATACAGTGCGTGCAAGTTCTTCCAAAGAGTCTGTTCATTGCCAATTACAATTTTGCTAGTATCTCGCTCCTTAAGGCTGACGCAAGACCCACCATACGCGACCGTCCCATACCAGTAGAATACAATGTGTACAAGTTTTGCCCAAGAATCTATCACTCACCATACATGGTCCGTCAATCTCAGAGTCCAGGATTCCTCCATACCCCAAAACCCCTATGCGTCCCATACCACATTGAGATTAAGGATACATCATCATCCCGATCTCGTGTCCTGATCAATCAAGCGTTCATTTCACACATTTTCAGTCTCTAGTTATGTCCTAAAAGTTTTTATTTACTTTTATGATCCACTGTGCCTCCCTAGCAACACCTAATCTCTAGCTAGATCAATGGTCTCAATCACTTGGCTAGTTGATTCTGCTGTTGAATCACCAAGTTCAAATTCTATCTCATTTCTATGTAATGCCATCGCTCCCAAGTTTTGGACGTTTCTTGAATAGAGCTCAACCTGCAAGGCCACTACCCAAGAAGAGCTCAACCTACAGGGCCACCACAGTACTTCCGTCCGACTGCGACTAGTAACCCGAGCACGCTGACATCACCTAAATCTTTTCTAGACTTCTATCCGCCTAGTAGATGGATTCTACTCGTTTTAACCACTTTTCGAAAATAAAATTCTAGTAAAAATTCTCTTCCAGCGAAAATCGAATCGATGAAATTTTTCATTTCAGTGAAAAGTTCTGTCCTGATAAAATCAAATTCATTCCGTGTAAATCTAAACCCAGTAATTCTAATAACTGGGATCTGATATTAGCTTTGTGACACCCCGGCTCCCGGTATCCGTCTCTGTCTCTATTGCCACGATCTGTCGTGGTGCCGCGAGCGGCGGAATAACATTTCAAATTCATTTCTAAAACATAGGATGAAGATAAAACATGGCCCAATGGCCTAAGTTCCAAAATATTTACTTTACACGTGAAACAGTTCAAAGGTAAAGAGGATACATGTCCAATTCAAGTTAAACGCTAAAATATTATTTAAAGCAAAATGGTACAATAGTAAACTCAAAGAAAACTGAAAAAAACTATAACAACCTCCCAGCAAGGTCACTACCCAAAAAGACTGCCCGTGTGCTGGCCTACTCCTGTGATGTCAGTGATCACCTGTAATAGAAAAGTGGGGTGAGCTCGAGAGCCTAGTGAATCATCCCTATACATCACTAGCATTATACAAACCAGAATACAAAACATGCAATCGTTTTCATTACATTATGCGTGTCACACAATTTCTTGTTTTGTTATCATCTAAGACCGAAAGAGTCCATAATCCTCGGTATCCCCTGTGTGGTCCGGGAGTGAATCTGCGGGTAACGCCTGAGGGCCAGTTACCTTCGGGACCACAATCTAAGGATGGAAGTCCGCAGTGACTCTTCATCCGAAGACACAATCAGCCGTCGCAATCAGCTCGGGTAGGGACACCCACGATGACACCCTAAGGCCGGTCACCGTGCCAGTACGTGGATTTATTAATCTTAATTTAATGTTTTTTAGTCATACATGTCATTCCAAGTCATATGTGATCATCAATGTAACACTTAAAGTAAAACAAATTCAGCCATTCATGGAAATCATCTCATAGAAATCTCTATCTAGCATGTTATGGCACAAACAACCATGCATCAAGGATATACACCAAGTCTAGCCCAAACAAGGTCAATCAAGCGAGTCCTAGCATGCTTCTAAACATATCTTAAGCTAACCAATACATCATGTTATGCATTCAAAATTTGGATAGGGCTAGGGAGTAAGAAAATCACACCCACATTTGTACTCCTCAATCTTGCGCCTTGTTCCTCGCCGAACACGCCTCAGATTATCAATCTATAGGGTTTTTAAACAATGAGAATATGTGAGTCTAAGGCATTCATGGCATTACCAAAACCCTAAGTTTTGTGTTCTTGGTGCATGTGTTACAAAATGCACCCAAAATCGGAACGAAAACAAGGGAACATCGGTGCATATTGCATTGGGCAATGTTCGCATTGCCGCAGTCGCCGAGGTGGGCGACATGTGCTTAGCACCTCAAAGCTTGTTCATTAAGTTTAAAACACAAATTAACTCAACGAAAGACGATTGATACTTGAGGAAAGTGATTTAGAAGGCTAAGAAAACAAGATCTCAAGAATGTTTTGAGATTTACCTTAGCACAAGACCTTTTCCAAGCGTGCCTCAACCCGAATCCACCCTTGTTGATGCTACTCTTGGCGGATCTGAGCTTGAAAATGGTAGAGAATGGTTTGAAGGAGTTCAAACCACCCTTAGAACTCAAAAAAACACTTAAGAAATGAGATGAACAAGTTTGGTGAGAGCTAGAGAGAGAAATCAGTGATGTGCGGCAGAAAAATCCAGATCTAGGGTTTTCTGCACATGTTCGTTTATATAGAAATCGACGAATTACTGCGGTCACTGTGCAACTACTGTGGTGGACAAACTAGTGCACGTTGTTCATTTCTGAGTTTTTCGTGTGATTATCACGGTCGCTCAATCACCAACCGCGGTCACTATGGGACCGACCACGATCACCAGAATGATGTATTTCCCTTCGTTTTCTGGGTTTCTCCTGCAATGACCACAGTTACTATAGGACCGACCGTGGTCACCAGAATGAAATTTTTGGTCTTTAGCGTCTTTCTTCGCCATTTCTCGTGCTTTTTAGATTGGTACCCCTCTTACACTGATTTAGACTTATATTACAAGGTTTTTCGGGTATTTTTGGCCATTTGTTTATTCTTTTATTAAGTTTGTTATTCCACTTTAACCGTCCACTACCCACGTGGAGATCTTATAGACTTTCAGGGTATTACACAGTTGAATATAGATAGTTTCTTAGAAAGTTTTTACAATATTATATTTTTAGAAATTTTAGGGTATGTTGCCCAAAGTTTTTATGTTTTTCTACTGAAAAGTATTTTGAAGTCTTCCAATGTAACTATTAGTTCTTTTTGAAGAGTTTAGTACTTTCAATTTCTATTATGAATAAAATAGTTTGAATTTCTTTATCTCTTTTAAATTGCCTTGATTTTATTGAAAATTTTGTCTCCTTGGATTTTATACCAAGGCACGAGATATTGAAAAGAAAAGAACAAGTGTGTGTCACTTGTAATGTAGCACCGGCCCGACCCGCCATTTTGTTAAGTCCACTATCAAGAGAATGGTGGCCATGTACACTACTTAAAGATACGGGGGTTGGGGTATTACATTCCTACACTTCTACTTTACTAGTTTGAGTTTCTAGCATGTTCATGCATCTTTTATTTTCAGTTTAGTATGTTTATTTTCAGTCTCCTACATGTTTGATCATGATTTAGATTTTGATTATTATGCATGCATGTTTTTAAGTATCTATGACACCATGCTATGCCTAGTTTTCATGCTTAGGTTTAATTTGAATTATGAAGCATTCCATGCATTATTTTCATGCTTTTTGAATGTTTTATTCTTAATTTTATATTCTGATTTTGAATTTATGAATATGTGAGAATTAAGTTTAAGATTTTGAAGTTTATGAATCACGTATTGTCATAGTAATCTAAGTGATGCGATGGGTGTTCTTTACATATATTAAGTGTATATGGGGATCATTACTATGTGTGGATGGGTGTCACCCTAAATAGTTGAAATTTGGACATGAGATCCTTATTCCAATGGAATATGACAAGATGAATTGTCTTTCCATCCAAGAGTAGAGTGTTTTGATAAGAACATCAAGGGATTATAACTCTTTCCGTCTTAATGTTAATAATAACCAAAGATGTTGTTTGAATCGCCTAATTGTTTGCAAGTGTTTGAATTTGGATGTACTTTTGATTTGAATATGTAACTTAGTTGTTTATGGAATGATCCACTGGGCTATGTGTTCACGCCTTCCCCTCTTATTTTTTATGAAATTGAGTCATGAAGACTACTGAGTATTTGATAGGATTTTAAATTTGGAAAGTTTATATATAAGAGCATGTTGCCCAAGTTTTGATTATTTAAATTAAGACTTCTTTTGAAGGGTTGCTTCAGGGAAAAACTTTCTGTAGAAGCGCTCCTTGAACTCCTCCCAGTTCATTACTTTTGTCTCAGTATCGGGGTCCAACTCCATCATTCTCCACCATCCTCAGGTTGGTCGCTTGAAATGGTGTGTGGCTAGTGCCACTCGTCGTGGGCCTGTCATCTTTAATACGTTCAACAGTTCTTCCATCTCTTGGTACTAGTGGTCGGCTTGGATGTAGGTCTCGGCACCATCAAATGATGGAAGGTTAAGCTTTTGTAAATCTATTAGGAGCTCCGTTTGTTTTGCATCCTCTTGCTCCTCTTGGTTCCTCTGACGTTCTTGCAGTACCGATGCTAGTGGTGGAATTGGAATAGGTTCGGTTACGTGCGGCTATGGCGCCATCTGAGGGATCGTTTGTGGTAGAGCCCTCATCAGTTGGTCCAGTACTCACTGAGACATCTCAGTCATCATTGCCTCCAGCCTGGTCTCAATTCTAGTCGATAGTCCTTGTTCTTCCTGCTCGATTTTATTCGAAGTGGTCGATTGGGTAGCGTGTCTTCTTGTTCCAGCCATTTGCTATAAATTTAGCAGATCATCAGCATTCGACAGACACTCATACTATGATGGCTCTACGTTCGTGTTTCTAGGTTCTTGATTCATTCAGTGGCCTAAAGGTTTTTTTTTCTAGGTTTTGTTGATGCATGGGTACGAAATTTGGTTTCAAAGCAAGCAAACATTACTACATGTTTTTCAAACGATCATACAGTCAAGCTAGCACAACAAAGTTCCAAGCTTCCAGGTTCAAGTGCCCCATCCCACTCTACCCCTTCCACTTAGGTTTTTACCCATAACAGAGCCGCACTCAAACAATTTCGTTAATTGCTCGATAACTATGGTTCCTGAGCCCACTATAAGCCAACTGTGCCATCCTAGTGAGCATAGAGGAACCCTTTCTTCTATAGCTACCAATTATTCACCATACATGATCAATCATTCTTCGAGTACTAGCTTCCTCCGTATCCCCGAATTCCTATGCATCCCATACTACATAGAAACCAAAAGATGTAGAAGCTTTTCGGTCCCATGTCCTGATCAAACAATTTTTTGTTTTCACACAATGTTATTTTCTAGTCATGTCTTAGAGATTTATGCTTTTGATCCACTATGCCTCTCATGGCTATACCCGTTTCTATTTAAAGTCTATTATCTAGACCTATGGTTTGATCTGGTTGACTCACAACCTCTGTCGAGTTAGGATACCACCTTTGGCATCTTCAAATTTCTTGTCCTAATTTTCCAACCTTCTAATTTTCTTTTTATAAAAAGTGAGGGTGTTCTTCAATTTAGACCGCTTGTATAAGCTAGTGGAACAACCTCCAGATCGAACAGTGAGACCAAAGTCTATTTAGCAACTGTGCTTTCTAGGACAAAATAACCCACCTCCCTTTTAATATTTAACTTTACTCAAGACAAGACTTACCTACTATCAGCTCAACTTGTAGTCTTTGTATCCAAACAATACATTTCAAAAAAAAATTTATTTCCTTTTTTAAAATTGTTTTTTTTTTCAATTTCAAAATAGAAGATAGGGCAATCAAAATTTCAATTTGACTCATTGTGAAACAATACTCAATTAAGATTTCTAATTCTTGTCAATCAACTAATGATTGACTTTTTAATTTTAGCCCAAGGCATCTAAAACCTAGGCTTTGATACCACCTTTAAGCATTGGACACAACCACCATTATCTTGACAGTGGACTAGACCAAACGCCGGGTCGGGCCGGTGTTACATTTATAAGTACACAACTTGCATCACTTTCTATTTCAAATATTTCATGCCTTGATTGTATTTAATAGTACATAACTTAAACTTAGAAAATTTAATAAGGCAATAGTACAAGAAATAACTAAAATTCATAAACTCAATTAATTAGATAAAATTGACTATATAATTTGAACTTAAAGAAAATTATTACAGCGGAAGATTCAAAACTTGAGCAACATGCCCTTACATAGAAATTTAAAAACATTTTTAAATAAAAGAACCTAACTAATATTTATGGTCTTCATGTAATTCAATTACTTGAAAAATAGAAGGCATGGCACAATTGAACTCGAAGGCATAGATAGAAGCTTGAAAATTTTACTATAGTAGCGTGAATTGTGTGTTGATGGAATGGTTGTATGCATGCTTTTTGATATCATGATTTTGAATACTATTATATGAGACAAAAAAAATCTTGTACCCAATACAACCATGAGGACTCAAAAATTTCAATCTCAAACTTAGAAGCATTAACAACTAGGCCACCAAACAAACTGAGAACTTGGAAACATAAACCTAGAGTCATCATAGTACGAATGATACAAAAAATAACTATTTTGACAATAGGACCACAAACTACGAATAGAGATATGAAAGATGGCAATAATCACAAGTTTCAAAAGCATTTAGTATCTGAAATTTGAGAAAAGGGGTTTCGTATAACCCAAATTAAATGGAAATAAAGTCATGATGCTCCTTACATATATTGAGATTCCTCTCTTTTGATGTCATATTGATTTATGGGATATTAAAATGACTTTTGGCTTGTAGATAATTGCAAGAATAAGGGGTAATGACACAAGAAACAAAAATATTGATGAGTCAAGGCAAAAGGAAAACAAAGTACCAGTGGTAGAAGCTCCAGCTGGGACAATGGTGACTACAAACATATTAGTCGAATTCGCTCAGCAAGGGGTAGATAGGTCATGAGGAATCTACCACAAGTTCAAAACTAGCCACTGGTACAGCCACTGCCACAAGCCTAGCCTCAACCTCAAATTCATCAGGTTCCATTGCCTAACAGTGTAGTGAGGTCAGACCAACTGATTCTAGATGACATAGAACAGAAAAACCTATTGATGGAATTCAAGAAGTTGCGACCCATTACTTTTGAGGGTATGATTGATCACTTGGCTACTGATAAGTGGTCCACTGAGTGAACAAATACCTAAATGCCTTAGGGGCAACTGGGCCTAGGAGAGTTGCATTAGCAATGCACCAGTTTGTTGGACTCACCTACCATTGGTGGGAAATGGTTATGAATGATCCTGCTACGCATTTATCCTCTATGACATGGGAACAGGTTAATACTTTGTTTTATTCAAACTTCTTCTCCCTGGCAAAGACGAAATGGCTATAGTTGGAGTTCATTTGACTAACACAGAAGACTATGACTATTGCTAAGTACAAACAATAATTTAAACTATTTAGATTTTCCCCAAAGCTGATAAGGGATTAGCAGTCTAAGGTGGACAGGTTTGTCGAAGGAATAAATGTAGAAATACAACAAATAATACATCCTCTGAGATTGACCACTCTCAAAGAAACGGTGGAAAGGGCACAGCTGATCAAGCAAGATCTCAAGTATTAACAAGCTTGGAGGAATAAATGAAAAATGTCACTACTAGAGCAAGCAACAAGAGCCTCACGAAAGAGACAGAATAGACAGGATGGGTACTGAGCACCTCAGAATCAGAATCAGACGCATAATCATAATAGGCCACAGAACCAGCAGGAACAAACTGATTGTGCTAGGGATGAACAGAGGGAGCAAGCAAAGAGGCAAGGGTTGTACTTCTTATGCCGCTAGAGAGGACATATTGCCAAGAACTATCCTACCAGAGCTCCAGCTCATCCTCAGCAACAACAAGCGCATGGACAAGATGGTTGTCCATGGCAGAAGTAGCAACCATAGCCCTAACCATAGTAGAATTAGAGGCAGAACCAGAATCAAGGCTAGGGACAGAACTAGGCCCGACTTTATGCTATTGATACCCACGCTGATCTTGCACATGTAGTGGAAGGTACATTTCTTTTCTTTAATATTGTTATGAAAGTGTTATTTGACTGAGATGCTACTAAGTCTTTCATTTTTGAACGCCTAGTTGATAGACTACAATTAGTGACAAACCCATTACCTGTGACATTACATGTAGCCACACCCATAGGGACCACAGTGAACTCTATGACATACTGTAAATGTGACCTTAAGTTTGGAGAAAAGTTGATTTCAGCTAATTTCTGTGCACTTCCTTTTCATGGGTATGATGTCATATTGGATATGGATTGGCTAATCTTCTACCAAGCCAAGATAGACTACTAGAACGGAGGGTGACCATGATGTTTCCTTCTAGAGATATGTTTAAAATAAATGGGGATATGCAAAGATTACCAAGGATTCCAACAGTAGCTATGCTACACAGTTTAAAATAGAAAGAGGACTACACTCACTTGTTGGAAGAGGATGCTAAAGAGCCAAAAGAAATTCAAGAGATACCTGTAGTACCCCTGTAGTACGAGGATATGCATATGTATTCCCCAATGATCTCCTTGGACTTCCACCATACAAACAGGTAAAGTTCACGATTGAGTTGAATCCAAGCATTGACCCCATAGCTATTCCACCTTATAGAATGGCACCAGTAGAACTGATTGAGTTGCAAACACAACTCGATGAGCTTTGTGAGAAGGGATTCATTAGACCCAGTGAGTCACCATAGAGAGCTCCAGTGTTATGTAAAGAAAAAAGATGGATCCATGAGACTTTGTGTTGATTACTGAAAGTTAAATCAAGTAACGATAAAGAACAAGTATATGTTGCCCAAAATAGATGACCTATTTGACCATTTGAGGGGAGCCACTCATTTCTCCAATATTGATCTAAGGTTAAGATATCATCAGCTGAGGATCTAAGAATCAGACATACATAAAACAACCTTCAAAACTCGATATGGGCACTTTGAGTCCACAATGATGCCATTTGGTTTGACCAACGCACCAGCGATATTCATGGATCTGATGAATAGAGTCTTTAGACAGTATTTGGATTAGTTCATTGTAGTATTTGTTGATGACATTCTAATCTACTCTAGATCAAAGGCTAATCATGTAAAATACCTAAAGATTATCCTAGAGATGCTAAGAAGAAATGAACTCTATGCAAAGTTTAGCAAGTGTGACCTCTGGATGAAGAAGGTCAAGTTCTTTGGCCATGTCATCTCAATTGAAAGAATGTCTATAGACCAAGAGAAAGTTGAAGTAGTATCCAACTAGAAGCAGTCTAAGATTGTAGCAGGAATCAGAAGCTTCTTAGGTTTGACAAGATACTACCACAAGTTCATCCAAGATTTCTCAAAGTTAGTTGGACCAATGACCAAGTTAACCAGAAAGGGAGAGAAATTTGTTTGAGATGATAAGTGAAAACATCATTCCAAGAATTTAAGAAGAGGTTAATTTTGGCACCCATCTTGGTCACACCTACCCATGTTGTAAAGTATGAATTGTACACTAAAGCTTCACAAAATGGATTGGGCACTTTACTAATGCAAGATGGGAAGGTAATAGCTTATGCCTCACGTCCGTTGAAAATCCACAAACAAAACTACCCCAAACATGACCTAGAGTTAGCAGCAATCATTTTACTTTGAAGATTTGGAGGCATTATCTCTATGGGGAGTGTTTCGATTTATTTTTTTTATCATAAGAGCTTAAAATACATCTATACTCAGAAGGAACTGAATCTAAAATAGCAGAGATGGATGGAGTTCCTCAAAGACTATGACTTCTAGCTACACTACCATCTAGGGACGGCAAATATTGTGGCCAATGCCCTCAACAGAAAGTTCGATAAGAAGAATAAGGAGAAAGGGAAAATGTATCAACTCATTAGCGACTACAACCTAAGTATAAAATCTAATGGCAAGAAAGCATACCTATGTGCAATAGTCTGCCAACCAAATCTCTTACAGTACATTAAAGATGAACAGAAACATGGCAAGTGGATTGCAAACTTGACAAAAGGTGTCCAGTAAAGCAAAAACACCAATTTTAGGATTGATGTCGAAGGTACATTGAGACTTGGAGACAGAGTTTGCATACAAGAGAGTGGGCAGAGTAGAAGAACTATACTGGATGAGGCCCATCATACCAAGTATATGATGCATCCAGGACCTGAAGCAGACTTATTGATAGAGAGTTATAAAAAGGGACATAGCCAAGTATGTCTTTAAATGTCTAACCTACCCGCAAGTGAAGGCCGAACACAGAATAGAAATGGGATAATATTGTAATGGATTTCGTAAGTGTCCTTCCTAGAAACTAGAAGCATAAAGACACAATATGAGTGATTGTAGATCGTTTCACGAAGGTAGCTA
>JAJIYU010011826.1:0-15018 GCA_030144865.1 Tinospora cordifolia
CTCGACATTATTTTGATTCCGACTTTATTTTAATATTACATCGACCATGATACACCTCAAGATATTATTATTATTATTATTATTATTATTATTATTATTATTATTATTATTTCTACGAAAGAAATATTTCATTTTATTTATCTCTATTTATTATCTAAAGAATGTTTTATTTTATTTTCGAATTATTTGCTTGCGACGTGGCACGTTCGCAAAGTTTCGGGGTGTTACAAAAGCATATGGATACAGTAGAAACAGAGGAACAACAAGAAGAAACAAAGGAAAAACAAGCACATGTGACATACAAATATCTATCTACCTATCTATTTATCTATCTCTCTCTCTCACTCTCTCTCTCTCTTTATATATATATATATATATACATATATGTATGATATACAAATAACATGGTATATATCATTATTTATACATACAATTACTTGTATATATAAAGTGACATACAAAAATATATATATATATATATATATAATTGTTATAGATACAATTACTTATATATATGTATAATTATTTATGCATGATATACAAATATTATGGTATATATATAGATAATTTGTATGTGATGGTAATTTATTTCATTTGAAATTCAAACAAAATTCGTGGGTGTTACATAATTTAACATATATAAGTTTCTATCATGCGTATATAATTTATTGTATAACACATGTATTATTGTGAAATTATTCTCACATTATACCGTTATTCACGCACGTTATACATGAATTATTATTTTGTTATACTGCCATTATTCAGTCAAAATTAAAGTATATATATTATAGATATATATGTCGACATTATTCGTTTTCCAATTGTTTTTGCTAAACAATCGAACAATTTTTATACTTGAATTATTCGGATATTATTCTGGCACTATACCACTATTCATGCATATTTTTTCGCTATTCAAATATTATACATGTATTTTCTGCTGTTATACCCAAATTATTCATTCCGAAATACCGTACATTATATATATATATATATATATATATATATATATATATACTTGTGATTCAGTTTTCGATTTAGTTTTAGTTCATTTTTGTGCCCTAATCTTTCTGTTTTCTTCGTTTCATTTTTCGATTCAGTTATTCATTTACTTGCGATTTCGTATGTTAAAATGAAGAACGAGTGTTTATCCTCTTCCAATAGGACAACCATAAATGCTAAGAACCAGGTATATCACACTATTTCAAATCTTGTATTTGTATTTGTCTGAATGTGATAATGAATAGTTGTGTGGTCTGTTCAACTTTCTTTGAACTAAGATATTGTTCTCACATTATATACACCTTTTTATTTTGTTATTATACACTTTTTTACACGTTATTCTAGTATTATACACCTGCAAGAATTCAATATATTGTTAAACCTGAAGATAGATACTCAACCAATGTTGGGTGCTAGATAGATTTCAACAACAAGCACATGATGCATCATAAACACTATGTTTACTGAAATTATATGATATGTATCTATATATGTCATTCTACCTTCCCATCATTCAATATTGACTCTAGCAAGGCATGCATTTTTTTTGAGAGGAAAATCGGTGATGCCGGTGATTGCAACTGCTTTACATTGAAATGTTATTATGCTTAAATACATTTAATAAAACATGTGGGTATGATTCGCACTGGTTAATACAAAAAATTAGAAATATTTTATTGCATGAATGATTTGGAATATCTGGTTAAACTATGGTTCGCACGTTTAACTACACAGATTATTTATGTATTCTTTGCAAAATATATGTTAATTAATTATTTAATTGGCATACTAAAACTATATTTTGCAAAGAATACATAAATAATCAGAGCAATTAAACATGCGACCCATAGTTTAACGAAATATCCCAAATCATTCATTCAATTAAATTTTCCTAATTTTTTGTATTAACTAGTGCAAATCATACACACTGTACATATTATTTATATTTAAGCATAATAACATTTTAATGGAAAGCAGTTGCACTCACTGGCATCACTGATTTTCCTCTAAAAAAATGCACGCCTTGCTAGAGTCAATAATGAATGATGGGAAGGTAGCATGGCATATATAGATACATATCTTGATGCATTGTGTGCTTGTTGCTACAATCTATCCAGCACTAGTTATGTCTTGAATGCTTCAGAAAGTACCATCAGTGAGCAAAAATTCGAAAAGTACCATAAGAGATGCATGAACAAATACTTTTGTGATCTACTAGAGTATGAAGGATGGATGACTGACAGTTGCTTTGCTAATTGGAGATCAGGAAAAACAATTGACAACACTTGATGACAAGAAGAAAATATTAGAGCAAGAAATCTATGATTTGCAAAGTTTAAAGTTTTTCTATAACCTTAACCATATCTTCATGTGCTTTCCCCAAATTGGAGTAAAACCATAAATGAAATAAGTTGATGGTTTGTTCAATGTTTTAGATACTGCAATGTTTATTTTTTTTTCTTACACCATACAAGCTTGTATCTGGCATTTGATTTTTCCAAGTTAGATTCTGTTTTCAATAATTTTGACTTGTTTTACTAGGCTAACCTCAAGGGAAAGCACAGTGAAATTCTTGAGCTAATAGGCTAACCTCAATGATTTCGACTTTAGCTCTTATTCTTAATTTATTTGTTTTAAATTAATCTAATTAAGTTCAATTTTTTTTATTTAGATATATATTGAGTTGTTTTAACTATTATAGTTGCTCCGTATCTGGCATTTGATTTTTCCAAGTTAGATTCTGTTTTCAATAATTTTGACTTGTTTTACTAGGCTAACCTCAAGGGAAAGCACAGTGAAATTCTTGAGCTAATAGGCTAACCTCAATGATTTCGACTTTAGCTCTTATTCTTAATTTATTTGTTTTAAATTAATCTAATTAAGTTCAATTTTTTTTATTTAGATATATATTGAGTTGTTTTAACTATTATAGTTGCTTTTTAGCTCTTATTCTTATTTTTTTAAAAAAATTATTCTAATTAACTTCATTTGTTTTTTGATGTAGGTATATATATAAAGATTGGAACAATAGAGAACTTGAGTTTATATGTTTGGATTGTATATCAAGATGAGACGTGATAATCATTCAAGAAGAAATCTTGCTTATAGAGCTTTTTATTTTTGTTTATTAGGATTAATAACGATAAGTTGTGTAAATAATAATTACACTTTTTGATGGATTGTATATATGTTTGGCACTATGAAATTTTTTATTCTTAAGTGATACGAATAATGCGCACATATATATATATCTATAATATATGTACTTTACTTTTGACTGAATAATGTATGTATAACAAAAGAATAATTCATGTATAATATGCGTCAATAGCTGTATAATGTGAGAATAATTTCACAATAATGTGGGGACAAACGAATAATGCGCACACACATATATACGTAAAATATGCACCTTATTTATGGCTGACTAATGCAAGCATAACAAACAAATAATTCATGTATAATGTGAGAATAATTTTATAATAATGCGGAGACAAACAAATAATGCGCGCACACACACACACACACACACACACACACACACACACACACACACACACACACATATATATATATATACATTAAATATATATCTTATTTATGAATGAGTAATGCAAGTATAACAAATGAATAATACATGTATAATACGTCTGAATAGCGGTATAATGTGAGAATAATTTCACAATAATATTAGGATAAACAAATAATGTGCGCATATACTTTCGTAAGATATATTGACCAACGTAACAATTTTTATACGTTCATTATTTGATTGTTACCGCTATAAATTTATACATGCATTATTCGAATGTTATCCCTACATTAGACCACATTTCGTTGGTGGTTATGTATACAATTATTCACGCATTATTCGATTGTTATCGCTAGATTTTTATACGGGTATTATTCGATTTTTATCCCTACATTATACAACATTTCACTGGTTATTTATACCATTATTCAATCGTTATAATTTTCAACATGTTTAATCAAGAATTAAATTTAGTTTATCATATATGAATGTTTTAAGTATTCATGATACCATGCCTTGCATAGTTTCGATGTTTAGGTTTGATTTGAATTATATGCTATGTATTGTTTTCATGCTTTTTAAATATTTTATTTTTAATTTTATTATTCTAATTTTAGATTCATACGTATGTAAGAATTAAGTTTAAGACTTTGAAGTTTATGAACCACGTACTGTCATAGTAATCTAAGTGATGCTATGGGCGTTCTTTACATATACTTAGTTTATATAGGTCTTATCACTGGGTGTGGATGGGCATAACCCAAAGTACTTAGAATATAGACATGGGATTCTTACTCCAATGGAATTTGACAAGATGAATTGTTTTTCCATCCAATAGTGGAGTATTTTGATAAGAATATCAAGGAATTAGAACCCTTTCAGTCTTAATGTCAACAATAATCAAAGATATTATTTGAATCACTTAATGTATGTATGTGTTTGAATTTGGATATGCTTTTGATTTGAATTAGTAATTTAGTTGTCTATGGAATGATCCACTAGGCTATGTGCTCTCCCCTTCCTCTCCTATTTTTTAGGTGGAATCTTGAAAATTATTGGAATTAGATAGGGTTTTAAATTTGGAAATGTATATGTTTGTCCAAATTTTGATTCTTTAAATTAACACTTCCGCTGAATTTGGTTTTTGATTTGAGTTATGCACTCTTTTATCATTTGAATTCAAGTATGTATTTCTTTATTTTATTGAACAAATAAAGATTAGAGCATTTCTTTTATCTCCCTTGTAATAGTCTTATTAAATTAAAATTAAACTACTTGGATTGTACACTCATTATGAATTAATAAGACTTGGGATAATTGAAAAAGAATGTGATGCAAGTTGTGTATTTGTAAATGTAATACCAGCTTGGCCCACCTTGTGGTTAAGTCCAATTGAAAGTTTGGAGGGTTGGAGTGTTACAGTTTGGATCCGCCTTTTGCATCCTCCACCAACTTCTAGCTGATCCCTTAAACTGATGGGCAACGACCGCAACTCTTTGGGGATCCATTGCCCCCAATACGTTTAGATGTTCATCTAGCTCTTGCAACTCCATCAACATGTCCCTTTGTTATTTATCCTCCACACCATTTGGTGTCATTTAACGACTACTGTATCAGAATCTGCTCTTGTATTTGCTTCATAACTTTCCTGGTGATCTCTATTAACAACTCAAGAGTAAGATATTCTCAATATGAGCCTCAGCAGCACTAGTTTGTGCCTCATATCCTTGTAGTTTAGTCTTGTCAGATGCAGCGGCTCTGGTAGTGTATCATTTGGCCATAACATATAAGTCAAAAGTCATTTTAACATCTATTTTCTCAAGTTCTCATTTTGTTCATGCTATCATGACTCTAGATTCATGTCTGTAAGTTCTTGTAACACCCCAACCCCCTAGAAATAGGTTTAAGCTCAACCACAAGGCAGGTTGGGTCCTATGTTACATTTACAATTACACAACTTGCATATCAATTCCTTTATTTAAACACTTATTGAAAACGTTCATCAATACATCACAATGTATTAAATTTCAATTTAATAAGGCTATACAATTAGATAAAGGAATACTTCAAACTCTTTATTTATTCAAATAAAATAAAAAAGTTACATTCTAAAATCAAAACTTGAGTACATGAATTTCAAAACTTAAATAAAATTTAGCGGAAGTCTTAAATTCAAAATTTGGGCAGCATGCCCTTAAAATAGAACTTTCAAAACTTAGAAATAATCTAATATCCATTGCCTTCATGATTCAAATCAATTTCCTAAAAAATAAAAGGAAGGGGTGAACACATAGCCTAGTGGATCATTTATTAAACAACTAAGTTACTATTTCAAATCAATAGCACATCCAAATTCAAACACTTTCATACATTAAGTAATTCAAGCAACTTTTTTATTGTAGTTGACGTTAAGACTAAAAGGGGTTCTACTCCCTTGATGTTCTTAATTTAGATACCCCTTTTTAGGGTGGAAAGATATTTCTTTGTCACTTTTCATTGGATGCCACATACCAAGTATCCCTTAGTTGCGCCCCGCAACCACACACTCTAAGCATGTGTTAAGAACACCCATAGCACTCATATAGTTTACTATGATAGTACGTGGGTCTTATCTTCAATTTCTTATATTTAAGAATCACATAATCATAAAAGAAATTCACATTGTAAATATCAAAATTTTAAACAACCAAAAAAGCATGAAAACATTACATCGCATGCTTGAAACATTGAATTAAATCCTAAACATGGATTCTAAGCATGGCATGCTCTCATGAGTGATTAAAACATAAAAACATGCTAACTAAAATTAAAATATGATTAAACATACTGAACTAAAATAAGACATGCTGAAAATTAGAATTTAAACAAGCATGAACATGCTAGAAATTTAAAATAGCAAAGTAGAGGTTTAAGAAATTCCTTCCACCTAAATCCGAGTTTTTGTTGAATCCGGCAGAGGTTTGCCTTATCAACCACTTTTAGAACTTTAAACCACCAACAAGACTACTTCAACAACTCTCTAAAATATTGAAATAAGAACTTCTCACACGAGAAAGAAAAGAGAGTGAGAAGAGGTGCCAAGAAGAAGGCAAGAACAAACAAAGAGGGAAGCGTCAACTCTTTGCTTTGGGATGAGATGAATGTGAATAAGAAGGGCTATTTATAGGTATTCATGAGCACAAGGGGACCATCTAGGGGAGCTAGGGAAGCTCACCACGTTGGGCACATTTCCAAACTCATAAGGAGATGGTTTGGGTGAGAAAGGCAAGTGTGTTCATGGTTGCCAAGTGGGACCACTAACGTTTTCAATCCAAGTGTGAGCAAAATCTTTAAACCTTATTTGTTTCTTTTATGTGTGTGAACACAATTAAAGGTTTAGAATACATTTTAATCTCTCTTGGACGTCCTCTATTAGTAGGAAAATATTCTAATGTATTGTGATTCATAAAATCAATAAGTTTCTAATATAGGCACACAAAAATAAAGCTTTGAAATGCTTTTTATTTCCGTTGGATTCTCTCCCTTTTTGGCTCCAATGTGAGTATGAGGTAAGTTTTTATTTTCTAATTTTTTCTATGTGAAGGAATCTTTCTATATTTCTTTAAATCAGCCACTCTCATTAAACTTCTATCTTGGGTTTGTCACAAGTGTGCCCACACACACACTTATGAGACATTTTATATGTAACCTTAGTATACATGATCATTTATCTTGGCACACAGAATCATTCTTCATTGTTTCTATAGGTGTGGGCATACTTGATCATTTACATGGCACATAGGATCATTCTTCATAGTTTCAAATAATGGACACGTCCCATGGAGCTTAGGGTAGGGTAAGGTGCACATGGTCATAGTGTTCTACCCATGTGACTTGCACATGTTAGGGGTTGCCATGACTTCATGGGTTCACAAAAATCAAATAATAATTAATATCTTCTTATTTACATGAAATTATAATTTATAACCTATAGTTTTGGAATCACATGAACCTAATGCACATTTTAAGGTATGGTTTGACCCAAGGTGATTTTCCCTAGAAAACTTTCCTTATTTAAGACCCACTGAGGTCACTAGGCAAATGAAAATCTAAATCTTGTCCAATTGTTCTGATTTTTAGATATGTCGTTCATTTTGTTAGTTCATATCATTTTGTTTCATTTCAGGAGGTTTCGATCTCCTGAAGTACCCTAAATGACGATTCTTTCTAATTTGGACCCCCTAAAGGGCGTTTGGCAAATGAAAACCTTAACCTTGACCAATTGTTCTAATTTTTTGATATGTTGTCTGCTTAGTTGGTTCATGTCACCTTACTTCATTTCAAGTTGTTTTGGGTCCCTAAGGGGCACTAAATGAGTTTCAGAAACCTGCCAAATTTAGCCCCGAAATGAGCTCAATTTCATTTTGCACCCAAATTTCACTAAATGAATGATAAATTTCATTTAATTAAGTACAGAGGATTTAGCGTATTACAACCTACCCTCATTAGAAAAATTTCATCCTCAAAATTTGTACATGACTAAGGATTTTTAGTGAATATGTGTGGATACTTTGGTCTTCATCTCACTTTCGAGTTCCCAGGTAGCTTCTTCCACCCTGTGATGTTTTCATAGTACCTTTACTAACGGGATATCTTTCGTTCATAGACTACATACTTTATGGTCAAGATTCTGACTGTTGTTTCCTCATAATTAGCATCATCTTGAATATTCATTTCCTCCCAGTGGATGATGTGAGAGGGGTCAGGTTCACACTCTCTCCCATTTCTTTTAATGTATAAGACACAAGAGCTCAACATAGCCCCTAGTGTTAGGGTAACTCTCTTAGACTTGTGACATGATCTGGATCTAGTTGGCAAAAATTAGTCACTTTAGTGAGATGATCCGCAATTACCCACACAGTGTTTTCTCCCTAACTCTTAGGGTATCCTCGGCATCTAACCTAAGGTCAGTATGGTTATCCTTTCAATTTCTTATGTTAGGCTTGTGAGCTATTTGTCCTGCCTTTGTTCACTCCTGATCTGATTGGGAAAGATTTGGTGGGCAAGACATGTTGTAGAGATAGGCTCGTTTTTCATTTATGGTCATACCCAGCCTAAAGTTCTCAATCTATTTGAAGGTCAAAGTTTCTTTTCCATACCCCACCTCCATCTCAGTGGACTCAACCACATGGCAGGCCTCAGGTTATTACTAACACCTTTTATTCCCAGACTTTCTATTTTGAACCTTCAAAAAGTAACAACAAGGATTTTTAAGGGAATAAATTTCACTTATTGAAAGGAATAGGTACAAAACCTTATCAAAGGTTAAAACTCATAAATGCTAACATATAGCAATTTTAAATAAAGTGTTAATCAAGTTGTCCTAATATTTTTTTTATACTAGGGTCTCTAGGGTAGGTTTTGATCTTCTTGAGCTTCAACAGCAAACATTCTAGCCTGGTTCTACCCACAACCCTAATTTTTTCCTTGGTTGGCATTTTGTTGTTGTTGTTTGCCCTGAGAACAATCAATTTAACCTCTTCCCTGAGAGTTTTGTGGCTAAAGAGCATGAGTGTAGTCGGGCAGTTTCTTGTTACATGACTGTTGCTTACTTTATGTGCACACTTTTAAATAGATAAAGAGATGCAAAAATGCATTCCTTAGATGATGAATTAATAATATGCAACATAAATAAACCCTAGACATAAAGCAAATAATGCAACAAATTATAAGTGTAACTAGGAAAAATAATGTAGTATATTCAACAAGTAATAAACTTGGAGAGGCCCAAAGTCGAACCCCAAGGATTGAGATAAATTTCTAAAACTAAGGTTTGCTACATATAATAAAATAAGAAAAATGAGAATGAGATGAGATAATGATAATATTTTAATAATGTAGGAATAACAGTAAGATGAAAGAGTTAGGGCATTAGAGTAGGCCCAATCATTTCCTCTTTTAGTCCTTTTTGAGTAAAATAATTAGGGATAGAAATAACTAAAGAGTTTTTTCTACCCACAATAATGAATCTTTAAGCCCAAATGTATTAAAAAGTAGTGTTCTCCCAAAAGAGGTATTTATAATAAAAACCAAAGTAGAATTAAATTTTTAATATGTGTGAATGCAAAATGTGAATTCTAAACATGTGAAATACATGATATGACACATTAAAGAAAACTATAAAAATATCACGCTAAGATAAAAATGAAATATCTCAATCTTTCATTAGATTTTGCAAAATCAACTATACAAAATATATGATATAATGTATGAAGTTTAATACAAAACCTAACAAAAGTATGAGAGAACACATGTCAAGTAACATAGAAGTATTACCCAAGAATTCCGAAGAGAAGAGCGGAAAGGGTTTCCTTTTAGCCCCAACAAAAAACTTAGCCTTCCATGAACTTGAAGACTAATGAAAAACAAAAATAAAAGAAATGAAGAATGGAAAAATAAAAAGTGGGAAAAGCTCCAATGTGATCAAGGGAGAAAATGAAAAATAAGATGCTCCTCAAGTGTGAATTTGAGGGGTTTATATAGATATTCCAAGGAGATGATGGACCAATAGAAAATGGTCTAAAGGTGATGTGGATGAATGGTACAAGTAGTTCATGTTCTACTTACCCTTCTTGTGTAAGATGGTGAGAAATTCAAATGAAGGGTATTATATGACAATGTATAGTAACAAGCATGGGGAAGGGTGACCAATGTAAGTGAAGGATAATGATGGTGAGCCAGAGGGACTTTCCCTAATGATGATTATGTGAAAAAAGAGAAATAAGATGGTCTAAGACTAAGCTAAAAGGGAAAATGTGTCATATGGGTTCTTGGGAATGCTACTTGACTAGTCGCTATCAACATTGGTTCTCTCATAAATTTGAACTTATCCATTAGATTATTCTCGAGATCCACAATAAGGAAAAGGTGGATGATGAAGATGTCTTCATATGTCTTGAGATTCATCCAATTCCATCTTGACCATTGATGCTTCTCGAGATTGCAAGATCTTCACTTTAATGATGGATGAATGAGATAGTGCCAAGTGTTATGAATCTAAATGGGGTGATGCCTTAGCAAAGATTGATGATCTCGAGGCTCCTAAGCTCACATGCTCCATTGTCATTAATCTCTCATTATCTACATGCCTACCATTAAAATAATATCGCGTAATGAATAATTAATTATAATTAATTTATATGATACATGTGACTTAATATTGATATATTAACCTCGTTGAAAATATATGAATTTATATAAAAAGAAGTTAAATATATTTTATAATTAATTACTAAATAATAACCCTTAAAATATGATAATGCTCAATTATAAGATAATAAATTTAGTATCAAAATAACTATTATCAACACCCCCAACTTAGCTTTTGCTAGTCCCTTGGCAAATAAAATAAAGGATACAGTTCAAAAAAAAAATTTAATGAGGAAAATAAAAGAAAGAAAAAAAATGCAATAGATGCGAAAATTAGTTCAAATTGCAAAAAAAAAATCTCAACAAAATGGTAAGTACCTACACCCCCCAACTTAAACATTTCATTGTCCTCAATGAATTTGAAAACATGAATGCACATATGATGGACTATATAAGAATAAGAATAAAAGGGAAGGAAAGGTACAACCTATGATTTTGAGTTGAGCACAGTTGACATTTTAACAAAATGTGGCAGGAAAAAAATATATTACGCATGATAATTCGGGTCTTGGAGAAACATGCAAATAGTCTCTTTGGTGAAGTAATCAAGATAAGGCTTAAGTCTTTGGCCATTGATAGTAAATATGTTACCCGACTTAGTGTTCTCAATCTCAACAGAGCCATGTTTGGCAACATGCCTAACAATGAATAGACCGATCCACTTTGCCTTGAGCTTGGCAGGGAAGAGATGAAGTCGAGAGTCATATAGTAAGACTTTTTGGCCTAACTAAAAAGACTTTCTAAGAATGCTTTTATCGTGAAAAATTTTCATCTTATCTTTGTAAAGTTTAGCATTCTCATAAGAATCACTTCTAAGCTCATCAAGTTCATTAAGTTGAAGCTTTCTCTGAGCTCCAGCTTTTTCTAAGTCAAAGTTCAGGCTTTTGATGGCCAATAGGCTTTATGTTCAAGCTCCACAGGGAGGTGGCATGCTTTCCCATATATCAAATGATAAGGTGACATTCCCAAAGGAGTTTTATAAGCAGTTCTATAGGCCCATAGCGCATCAGTCAGTCTTAAAGACCAATCTTTATGATCTAGGTCTATGGTCTTTTACAATATATTTTTTATCTCTCTATTGGAAACTTCAACTTGACCACTTGTTTGAGGGTGATAAGGGGTTGCAACCTTATGCGTGATGCCATACTTATGCATTAAGGCTTCAAAAGGCTTATTGCAAAAGTGTGTCCCCCCATCACTTATTATGGCTCTAGGGGTCCCGAATCATGATACAATATTTTCCTTCAAGAACTTTAAGACCACTTTATGGTTAGTTTCCTTACAAGCTATGGCCTCAATACATTTAGATACATAGTCAATAGCCACAAGTATATAAATATTACCAAAAGATACAGGAAATGGACCAATGAAGTCAATACCCCAAACATCAAATATGTTAATAATAAGTATAGGGGATAAGGGCATCATATTTCTTTTTCTAATGCTACCCAACCTTTAACAACTATCACAAGACTTACAGAACATATAGGAATCATGGAATAGTGAAGGCCAATAGAATCCACATTATAGGACCTTAAAAGCAGTCTTTTTTCCAAAAAAAATGACCACCACATTCAGCAGAATGACAAAAGGTTAAAATAGAATGGTGTTCATTTTCATGGACACACCTCCTAATGATTTGATCTGGGCAATATTTAAACAAATAGGGGTCATCCCAAAAGAATTTGGTTACCTCACCATAAAACTTCTTTTTATCTTGAGAGGTCCAGTGAGAAGGAATATGACCAGTAACTAAATAATTTGCAATTTCTACATACCATGGTGTGTGGGAAACGATAAATAATTGCTCATCAGGAAATGTCTCTTGAATAGGCATAGGCTCATAGAAGTATCTAAGACAAGTCGAGATAAATGATCAACAACTACATTTTTTGAACCTTTTTTGTCTCTAATTTCTAGGTCAAACTCTTGAAGTAATAGGATCCACCTAATAAGGCATGGTTTGGTGTCCTTCTTAGATAAAAAGATATCGTAAGGCAGCATGATCAGTATAAATAATCACTTTGGATCCTAAAAGATATGACCTAAACTTGTCTAAGGCAAAAACTACTACTAGTAGCTCTTTCTCTGTGGCAGAGTAGTTGATTTGAGCATCATTGAGTGTCTTACTAGCATAGTATATGACATGAGGTAATTTATTTTTTTCTGCCCCAAGATGGCTCCTAAGGCATGGTCACATACATCACACATTACCTCAAATGGAAGTGTCCAATCGGGAGGTTGTATAATAGGGGAAGAGGTCAATAACTCCTTAAGCTTAGTAAAAACTTGATGGCATTGATCATAAAAAAACAAAAGGAGTATCCTTAGACAAGAGGTTGCATAAGGGTTTAGAAATTTTGCTATAGTCTTTCATAAACCTCCTATAAAAACTAGCATGACCTAAGAAAGATCTTATATCCTTAATGCTTTTAGGTGTAGGCAAATGAGAAATGAGGTCAAGTTTAGCTTGGTCAACTTCAAGGCCTTTTGATGAGACTATGTGCCCAAGGACAATTCCCTTAGAAACCATAAAATGACATTTTTCCCAATTTAATACTAGTCGTTTCTCCTCACATCGATTTAGAATTAATTTTAAATGTTGGAAACATTCTTCCAATGTGTCACCAAAAATGGAGAAATCATCCATGAATTCAACCATATCAAAAAATATGCTTAACATGCACCTTTGGAATGTGGCAGGTGCATTACATAAGCCAAAAGGCATACACCTATAAGCAAAAGTTCCAAAAGGGCATGTAAATGTTGTTTTCTCTTGGTCTTCAGGAGCAATCTCAATTTAATCTTATCTAGAATAACCATCCAAGAAGCAATAATATGAATGTTCAGCCAGTCTCTCAAGGACTTGATCAATAAAAGGAAGTGGGAAATGATCTTTTCTAGTAACTGAATTTAACTTTCGGTAGTCTATACAAACTCTCCAACCAGTTCTTTGTTGGGTAGGAACTAATTCATTACATTCATTTGGACCTACTGTAATCCCAGACTTCTTAGGGACCACTTGGGTAGGACTTACCCATTGGCTATCAGAGATGTGGTATGAACACTTCGGCTCATACCACATCTTTCATGTTTGGCTTTAGTCGTCTTTGGCTTTCATGAGTAGGTTTAGCATTATCCTCGAGGTGGATCCTATGAGTGCAGTTGGTAGGGGTAATTCCTTTTATGTCAGCTATGGTCTATCCTAAGGCTAATTTATGCTCCTTAAGAACTCCTAAAAGTCTATCCTCTTGCCCCTTGGTAAGTGCAAAATATATGATGACCGAAAAAGTTTGATTTTGACCTAAGTAGGCATATTTCAGTTCATCAGGTAGAGGTTTGAGGTCAAGCTCAGGAAACTCTAGGGAGGATGGGGTGGGTTTGGTTTCACTTATGGGTAATGGTTCAAATCTAGGTTTCCACCTATTAGTTTCCAAAGAGGCTGAGCCATTCAAAAGAGAATTTACTTCTTCAATGAATTGGTTATCTTCTTCAAGGTCTTTGAAGAGGGTCAAACAAGTTTCTACGGGGTCCTTGTTCAATAATTGGGAGAGACTAGCTTGAACAATTGTATCAATTAAATTAACTTCTTGGATACTATCTTATTCACTTGGAAGTTTGCAAGCATTGAAAATATTAAGTTCCACAGTCATATTTCCAAAAGATAGTTCCATAACCCCATTATGAAAATTTATTAAGGCATTCAAAGTAGCTAAGAATGGTTTTCCCAAAATTACAGGAATTTGGGCATTCAAATTATTCACCGGTTGGGTGTCCAAAACAATAAAGTCAACTGAAAAATAAAACTTATCTACTTGAATGAGTACATCTTCAACTATGCCATGAGAGATTTTAACAGAACAATCAGCAAGTTGTAATGTTACTTGGGTAGGTTTAAGCTCACCTAGGCCTAATTGTTCATATGCTAAGTAAGCTAGCAAATTTACACTAGCCCCTAAGTCAAGTAATGCTTTCTCAATCCAACAATTTCCTATCATACAAGATATGGTAGGGCAACCTGGTTCTTTATACTTAGGGGGAGTATTTTGTTGCAAGATTGAACTAATTTGCTTAATGAGAAAGGCTTTCTTTTGAACATGCAACTTTCGTTTAACAGTGCAAAGATCTTTAAGAAATTTGGCATATGAAGACACTTGTTTAATTGTATCAAGCAAAGGAATATTAATTTTCACTTGCTTAAACATCTCAAGAATTTCATTATTTTGGACAATTTTCTTTTCTTTTACCAACCTTTGAGGAAATGGAGGTGCTAATGGACAAGGCATTGGATT
>JAJIYU010011827.1:0-14991 GCA_030144865.1 Tinospora cordifolia
CTCAACTACCTCATTTGCTATCAGAATTGCGTCAGTGATCTGCCTGTCTTTGACAAACGCCATTTGGTGTTCACTTATAATCCTTGGCAGCACCTTCTTTAATCTGTTAGCAAGGGTTTTGGACAGAATTTTGTACAAACTTGTGACTAGACTTATCGGTCTATAATCTGAAACCTTCATGGGCTGAACCTTCTTTGGGATTAGACAGATGTATGTCTCATTCACCCGTCTGTTAACAACCGCATCTTTGTGAAATTCTTCCATAACTTCACATATGTCTTTCTTAAGGATATCCCATTTCTTCTGAAAAAACATCATAGTAAAACCATCAGGCCCCGGAGCTTTATTTCCATCACAGCTGAAAACAGCTTCTCTTATCTCTTCTTCTTCAAAGGGTCTTTCCAGCCACACTCTCTCTTCTTCAGTAATTTGGTTCCATTTAAGACCTTCTATTCCCCATCTTTGTTCAGAATTATCTTGGAACATCTGCTCATAGTAGTTGATGATGAGGGTCTGAATGTCCTTCTCCTCTTCGATCAAATGGCCTTCTCGGTCCTCTAATTTTGTGATGGTGGCTCTGGATTTGCGTAAGGACATTACTCTGTGGAAGAATCTAGTGTTAACATCTCCTTCTTTAGCCCACCTTATTTTAGCTTGCTGGTGACATCTTCTTTCCTTTCTATTCTCCAACGTTGTTATTTTTCCAATCAGCTGACGACGCTCCTCCCACAAAGCTTGGCTTTCTTCCACTTCAATTCTTCTGTCCAACACTTCCAGGGAGTTCGTTAAGTCTTTCATTATCCCCTGATCACCTGCATCATGAGCTCTTCTCCACTCCTTTAATTTTGATTTTAGGTTGTGCAGCTTCATCATGAATTTATACCCTGCCCATCCCCTGATGTTGTCCTTCTCCCATTCTTCCTGAATAATCCTTTTGACTTCTGGATCTTGCAACCAGGCATTCTCAAATCTAAATGGGGCTGGTCCCCATTTGGTTTTTTCAGTATCAAGGATAAGGGGCCAGTGATCAGAGGTTATCCTTTGCATGCCCCACACATTCTGCTCTGGAAATCGAACCATCCACTCATCATTACAAAGAAATCTATCCAACTTCGACATAGCCGGGCAAGCTCTTCCATTACTCCAAGTAAAGGTCAAGTTCCTCAATTCTGGTTCATGAAGCTTCATATCCTGAATCCAGTCATCAAATCTGCGCATACTACCCTTCACGACATGACCCTTCTTCCTTTCCTCCATATTTCTGACCATATTAAAATCTCCCCCTATACACCATGGCCCTTTAACTATCGAGGATGTTGCAGAGATTTCCAGCAAGCATTCTTCTCTTCCTTTTTCTTCACATGGGCCGTACACCGCCGTAAACCACCATTTTTCATTATCCCCATCGGTGATCTCCATGGTTATGGAGTACTCCCCTTCCCACACTGTTTCCACTGACATTTTGCGGGGATCCCACAAGGCAAGTATGCCTCCTGATGATCCAGTAGCTGGGAGTTCTTTCCAATTAACAAATCTTTTCCTCCATAGTTCGGAAACCAACAGGAGATCTATTTTCTGTTTCTTTGTCTCCTGCAAACAGATTAAATCCGCCTGAGCAGCCCCTATAGTTCTCCGGATCGCTCTTCTCTTATCCTTTGATCCACACCCTCTAACGTTCCATGTTAATATCTTCATCTCAATAGACGAATCCCTGGAGGAGGTAATAACCCAACCTTACACCTCCACTAGTTGCGCATTAATAGCGCTCAAGAACTCCTTGACTCGTTCCTGCTCTCTTGCCAGCTCTTCCTCTCTTTTCATATTTTGCTGTTGTGCGGTAAGCATCTCCTCCTCCCCTTTCACTGGTTGCTCCGTACAGTTTCCCTGGTCTTGAGCTGTATGATTCTCACTATCCTGGCTTCCCAGACTGGTCGGCGCTATGTAGCTTGAGCATTCTGAATCGGATGTGTTTATAGAGGCAGAGGTGGAAGTAGATAGAGAAGAGAAGGAAGAAGAGGAGTTCAAGGGAAAGTATCGTACCTTGGCCTTTTCCATGTTCTTTCTTCTCTCGTTACCATGCGTGCTGTCAAGCTCTTCTTCCGCACTAGGTGTCTCCGGCACCTTTTCTTGATCACTTACCGCCATCTTCTCATAGAACTCTGGGTCCGTGTCTGAGTCCAGGCCACGCCCCTCAGCCCGTGTCTCCCATCGGGCCATCAATCCACTTCTGTTTCGGCCCCGTTTATCTTTATTCCTACTGTAAACTTGGGTCATTAACCTACCCGCCTGGGCTTTATAATTCCACTTCCGGCCCACAAACTCTCTGCCATCCCTGTTGGGCCCTTCCTTGTGCACTTGTTTTCCCTGTCCAGCCCTTAAGGTCTCTTTACTTGGCCCACCCACCAATTCCCTTCTTACCCCACTAAGCCCTTAAGTTCTTCTGGAATAACAACGCTTTCATATTGCCCCTGGATCATCTTGGTTAGCTTGATGAACCTTCCTCTCTCGTTTACTAACACGTCCAACATTACGGTAAAACCTTTACTTCTCCTGACTGTTGTGTATTGTTTCACTTCCCCTTTCTGAACCACTTTTTCCAGGTTCCTTCTCCACCATTTCATATCCTCCTTCATTAATACGATCTGATATTGGCGGTTTTGGGTCTCCTCTTTAATGACCACTTCATCTGAATCTGTTGCGTGGCAGAACGAGAATAATTTATATTTTGTTGGAAACAACACAAAAGACCATTCCCCCTTTGACTTCCTCGTCACCTCATATTTTCTTCGTTGTATCGTCCTCGGGATAACTTTCCTTTTGTGGTAACTGGTTACCGGTCTGGTAAGTTGTTGATACCCCTTCGCTTCTTTAACTTTTTTCCTACTTGTCACCTTTACCCATCCTTCCTCATATTCTTCATTTGTGGGAAACAAGGCTTCTTTCCACGTCGATTTAGCCCCACCTTGGTTTTCTTCCTGTGTCCTGTGTTTCCTATTCTCATTCTCGTTCTGCCTGTCCCCATACTGTCTTCTTCTCCCTTCTTTCTCCTGAAGTGTATCTCCTACTCTCGTTGCATGGTGCCTCTTCAAATTCCAGTCTGGGATCCATCTTCCTTGCTTCCTATCTTTCCTTTCTAACATCCTTTCTTTCTTTGCATTTTCGTACCACTTTTCCGTCCCTCGTGTTTCCTTCTTCCACCTTCCTTCCGTCCTGTAGCCCTCATTCCAACTTTCTTTCCAACATTGGTTGTTTTCCTTCCTCCTCCAATCTCGTCTCCTCTCGATCTCACCGTCTTCCTCTGTTTTCCTCCATCGCCTTCGATCTGAAACCGCCATCGCTCTAGAACTTTGGACGAGTACCGTTCTATTCTATCAAACACTCATTTTTAAATCCTTCCATTTATATTTGAACCATTCCTGCTTTTGATCACTCGAACCCGCTACTGCTCTTACAATGTATGGAACCTCCAAAGCCATTTTCCAGCTAGAGCCTTATTTCTAGCCACCAGATTCTCAATTCCTAACCCACCCAAATGCTTTTGTAACTGAACCTTGTTCCAATCAACAATGTGAGACCCTTTTCCTTCACCTCCACCCTTCCACAAGAAGTTCCTCGTAAACCTTTCAATCTTTGAAGCTACACTCTTAGAAATTTTGAAAACTGATAGGAAATATGTTGACAAGGCCTCCAACACCACTTTAATTAAAGTAAGTCTTCCATCCTTAGAAAGGAATGCCCTCTTCCACCATCAAGTCTCCGAGCTACCTTGGACACTACCGGCTCCCCAAACCAAGCAGGACCCTAGATTCTCCCCTAATGGCATTCCTAGATACTTTAAAGGTCATTCTCCCATCTCACACCCTAAACTTGCAGCAATCTGATGCATGTTGCTTCATCTGTACATATTCCAGCTACACATGCTTTAGGCATATTAAGGCTCATTTCTGATACCCAACAAATACATCGGACAATTGTAAGGGACTTCCCAATATTGTCCTCTCCTCCATCCAAGAAAAGAGTGTCATCCGCAAACTAAAGATGTGTGACTTCAACATTGTTCCTACCCACCACATACCCCCAGATTCCCTGCATCTTCCTCCCTTTGTTTAACAACTGGCCCAACACATCCACCACCACAGTGAACAAAAGAGAAGACAGTGGATTTCCTTGTCTCAACCCTCTAAGAGCTTCTATTTTCCCCTCGTCCTTCCATTAATGAAGACAGAGTACATCACAAAACTCAAGCATCCTTGAATCCATCCCCTCAACCTATTACTGAAGCCCTTCTTCTTTGACACAAAGTTAAGGAACTTATTAATGAACCAAATCATAGGCCTTCTCAATATGAAGTTTGACCACTACTCCCTACTTCTTTCTCGCCCTATACTCTTCTACAAGCTCGTTAGCCACTAACACTGCATCCATGATGTTTCTCCCTGTAACGAAAGCCAGCTGATTCTCCGAGATAGCGCTACTCATCACCCCCTTCATCCAATTAACCAATACCTTGGCAATAATTTTGTATAGACTCGTCGCGAGACTAATAGGACGAAAATCCTTAACCTTCCTCACTATATTCTTCTTCAAGATCAAACAAATGTAGGTCTCATTGGTGCACCTGTTCACTTCACCTGTTTAATGAAACTCCTCCATCACCCGCATTAAGACCCCCTTCAGTATATACCAACTTTTCTGATAGAAATCATAGAGAAACCACCCGGCCCTAGAGCCTTGCACCCATCACATTCAAAAATTGCCTCTCTAATTTCTTCCTCCAAGAATGGGCTTTCCATCCTCATGCAAACATCTTTGTCAACCAAACACCACCGAATACCTTCCAATCCCCAAACTTGATTTGCAGTTTTCCCAAACACCTCAGAAAAATGTCACACTATATGGTCCACTAACTTCCCCGCTTTCCCCTTCCATCCTAAAGACACTACTCATGGCCTTTCTCCTGCTCAAAATTCAATGGAAGAACTTTGAGTTAACATCTCCTTTCTTTAGCCACTCAATGCAAGCTTTAAGCCATGTTCCCCAATCCATCTCTTTGCTCACCTTCCACAGCTCTTTTTTTCTTATCCATCGCTCCCTCCTCTTCTCCTCATCCCAACTATTTCTCCCCTCCAACTTATCAAGTTCCACGATTCCACGCTCTAGATCTCTTCGTCTCCTCTCTTCGCGTTCCAATGAAGCTAAACCCCACGAGTAGCATTCCTCCTTCACAACCTTTAACCTCTGCATGAACCCAAACCCCTCCCACCGCTCCCCATTGTAGGATTTCCCCCAACCTTCAATCTTTTCCTTGAAATCCGGCATATGCACCAATTGGCCATCAAAACACTTAGGGCTTGGGCCCCACACTGGCTTTGAAGTGCTAAACAAAACTGGCCAATGATTGGATACAAATTTGTTCCCCACTTCTTGCCTACAAAACTAAAATAGATTTGCCCACCCATCACTAAATAAAAACTTGTCCAGTCTACACCAAATAGGATCCCTACAAAAGTTGGACCATGTGAATGTACCACAAAGAAGAAAAAGATCATGAAGACACAATTCTCTTATCACACTATCAAACTCCCTCATACTTTTAGTAGCTTGACCATTAATTTTCCCCACAATGTAGCGAACCACATTAAAATCTCCCCTCAAACACCACCTATCACGACAAAGAGTACTCAAAGCCCCTAACCGTAACCACATCCCCATCTTCCACATGGCCCATAAACACCAAAAAGCCACCACTCCTCCTTATATGGCTGCCTAACTTTTACTATAATTGTAAACTACCCGATGATTTCCTTAATTACTATGCAACTTTTGACTTCCCACACCACTAAAAGCCCACCTGTTGACCCAACTGTCAACATATAGACCCAATCTTTGAATCTGGAATGCCACAAAGCTCCAATCAACTCTCTACCAACCATGCCCCTCTTAACGTCTTGAAGGATGACAATATTATGATTGAAAGACCCAATAACCCACTTAATCATTCTACGCTTATCCTTAGATCCACACCCTCTAACGTTCCAAGATAGAATCTTCATTGAACCAAACAAACCCAAAGCCATTGAGCTGGCCACATCCTATTACTCACATGTCCCTTCCTTCTCCACCTTGTTCTCCCTTTCGAGCTTGAATGACAAAACATTTAATTTTGCGAGAAAGGCTTCCGCTTCTTCCTTGCTCAAAATTTCTATTGCCTTACTAAATTCCTTTCTTAACGGGCATTGGTGGGATTCCCTTTCCACTACCTGCTCCTCAGGATCTGCTTTCGGACATCTTCCCTTATTTGTAGAATTTGAGCTAGGCACAAAAGAAGGGGAGACATCCTGGAAGTGTGATATGGAACCCCTTAGATCCTCTAAGTACCCCTCTTCTTGAGCTTGCCAAAAAATCCTTGTGATTAGACACCTCATATTCTTTCTCATCGTCTTCAAACACTTCTTGATCATCAGAGGCATTGCTACAATAGCTCGAGGAGTCAATCTGACACGCTTCCACCAATTTTTCATCCCTTGATCCACCATTATCATCACTAGTGTTGCCATCACTCAGCATTGTCTTCCTTGTTCTTCCTTTTATTATGGTTACGTGGCCTTTTTCCTTCTATATTATCAACATGCATGGTCCTTTGCATTGTCACCCCTTGCTTTGATCTTCTTCTGTACACCTACAAGGGAACGACTGAAAGCTGCCCAACAACCTTATACGCTTTCTTCTAATCTCTTTCATTAGAAAATATATTCCCTATAGAAGCCAGCATTACACCTAGATCACCATTTTCCTCTCTCCCTTGCCTACAATCACCCTCTTGGCTATGGCCCATACCAAGGCCCTAAATTATTCCTCTACTACACAATTAGGGTCCCAAGTGCACACTGTGGCCCTCATCCTTCCAAGCCACGCTCTTCCTTCAACCTGGGCCCAGCCCCACTATTCCTCCTCTAGCCCATCTCAAACCATCTGAACCTAATCCGCTACTTCTAATCCCATCTCTTTTTCACCCAATTTATGAACTTGTTTGTTCCGCCAGTACTCTCCACCTTCTTTACATTCGCCCTCTTTAAACTGAACGCGAAACAACCGAACAGTGAAAACTCGATTCCCCTGTTAGTGAATCCATAGTAAGTAGGCCACGACATTTCTCTCCAATTTGATCGAATATTTCCTACTTCCATTCCTTGACAAGAATACCTTCAACCCCTATCCACTCCTCCTGGCAACAGTCTCCTTTCTTTCCATTGCACCCCTTCCTCCCAATCTTGCATAGCATCGTTAAGGGATGATATCAGCTTTCCTCTTTTCAAAGCACTCCACTTTGCTTCGTTGGGGCATTTGCATAAAGCCCGATCACCGCAGATTGGTGTTCACTAACATGCAAAACTCAGATGACCGAAAGCTTCCTCCTCTATTGCACTCCACTTTACTTCATTAGAGACACACCAAAACATCATCCAAAACCTCTTTTGTTCGTTTCTAACATCAATTATTTTCTTTGGAACAAATACCTTATCAGTCACCCATCTATTTGTTGTACTCGTTACATAGTTGCTTGTATGCGCCTTCTTGTCTGTTACTTTTTCCTTCTTCTTCATCACTACACTATACCTATCGACCTTCCAAGTTCTTGCTTAAATTTCGATTGTTCTGCTTGCCATCCATTTATCTCCTACATATGCTTCATTCTTTCTTACTGCATTTTTCCTACCTCTTGTGTCACTGTGTGCTACATTCCGTTCATGCTTTTTGCCTCCAATTCCCCAAATTGCTGCTCTTCCTTCACTCTTCTTTCCTGCACCCCACCTGTTAGCCCACATGCCTATAAATTGCCTTCCTATAGCCCTATTTGCTATTGCAGAAAATGTGTCCTTTCTCTCTGTCTTTCCTGCTGAGTGGCAGCATGCATCCAAGTCCCTCCACAATCAATCCCAGTTCTTGTTTCTTCCCTCCTCCGAAGCAAAGATCAATTTATGCCTTCCATTCACAATTTTTTTCCATTCGCATAAAGCTCCCCTTCCTGTTTGTGAAGGTCTCAATCACCAACGTAAATCCTCTACACCCCCCTACCCTCTTGAAAGTCTCATCTCTCACTACTCTACAAGCCTCCCCAATAACTTGCCAAAGCCATCTTCCTACTTCTAGATCAACATCTATGCAATAGGATTTTGAGTGAGAGAATTTTTCAATGATCAATATATTTCATCGACTCAATTTCCATACCTTGATTGGTTTCATGTTTTTTGGAATAAATCCTTAACCAAAGCACTGAAGCCTTCTCCCTTTCAATTTCCTACCAAACACAGGTGCAACTAACGTCATTAAAGGTATGACGATGATTCTGGAAAAGCTGTAGTTTTTGTCGATACCGAGAAACTAGTTAAAGACGCAACAACAATTGTTGTTGTAGCCGCAGAAGAGGTTGCTGAGCTCTTCAATGTCAATGTCAAAGTTGAGCTGACCGATGAAGAACTCGCACCAAAAAGAGGCGCACTTGTGGAGTAATGGAACCAAAAACAACATCTTGTGAAGATACCAACGAATTGTGCTTGAGTGCATTACCGTGGATGAAGATTTTGAATGAAAGGTCTTCATGAACAGTTAAAAATTTACAATTAAACGAAAGAGCTTCTCGTCGTAGAGATCGAAAGCAGGAATTCTTCGCTTATGAAATAGCTGCGACTAATCTACATCTGGTTCGTCATCTTCGTCTGGTTCGCACTCTGTCTCGTCATCTTCGTCTAGTTCGTGGTCTTCGTTTGGATCTAGTTCGTGGTCTTTATTTAGATCTAGTTCGTCGCCTTTTCTGAGAGTCGATCTCGACTGGAGAAGAACAACACTCATCTGGTTCGCCGTCTTCGTCTAGTCATCGTCATCTCTCTCTCCTCTTCACTTTCTTGTCCTACAAATAATACTAGAATTCTAAGCACCCATGAACGACGTCTTTGATAAGCACAACTCCAAGTCGATCAAAGAGGTATTGCTAATTTTGTCAACCTAAACTAGTTCAATAACCCCCGCAAAATGGTTGAATATTACACAACTCACCATCTACCAAGGGTGCAAGTATCTATTATTCTTCATCCATTTGAGTCACACAAGGCCACTAATTGCTACGACTCCAACACAACTTAATATTAAATCTTTCAATTTACTTAAGAATTTAATCCAATTGCATTCGAGTGACTAACTTTAGTCAACATCCCTTGAAACCAACTTTGCCCAACATGTGCACAATCCTAATTATGTCAAACATGGCTCGCTAAATCACAATAGTATAGACCAACTTTTTCACGTGTTTATTTGGTTTTTAATATGTCGACACAAAATTAAAGATAATAAAAGACAATTAATCATTTCTCACAAAACATTTGAAATCTACATCATGGAACATGTATCACAATACAAGCTTTATATTTCATATAAGCAAAGTCAATTTTTTATATACTTAAAAAACAACTAAGTATTATTTGACAAGCCTAATGCCTCACGGCCCTCACCTAGAGACAACTAAGTACTACCTAACCTGTGGAGCCAGTCACCCATGTCGCCTTGCTGCCTAGACGAGACCATTTGTATTCCACAATTTACTTTTTGTTCTTCTCTCAATTATTTAATTAATTTTTTGGGTATCTATGTTGGATTACAAATTATTGGAATTATGATAGTATGGAGCAATTTCTTAAGGTTCAGAATACACGCAATCCATGCACTGGATCAAATTTTGAAGATCACGACTATTATTTGTTGAACATCATAGCATACTTTTGTAAATAATTACATATTTTCTCTGTTCAGCAAGCACCAACATGGTACAGGCAATATTCAATCTCAAGATCACATGCAAACACAAAGCACAAGCAACAAGATCAAACAACACAAACAGCTATCCTCAATAGCACTCATACTAGTCAAACAATAAAATCTTAGGGAAGAAGAGTACCAAGATGAATATCTTTTGGTGAACAAAAGGGAAGCCAATGCTCTAATTCTTCTGCCCAAGAAAATCGCAAAATAGCTGGACAAACAACGAGTAAAGGACCCTCATTCATGAAACAGCACGCAACAGCAATTGCCTATAAAAACAAAATCATGAAATGAATAAAGTTTATAAGCTAAGAAATTACAATCTACATAATTACTATTAGTTCCATAATAATTAGAAGTGAGAAACTAAAATCACTGACATGCTACAAATGTGATACAAAATCTAATCTTTGAAGTAACATTGAAGCACTTGCACAACCAATACACAACATAACAACGTCACATGCATACTACACGAATAAACCCCACAACCAAAAAAGAACAACTTGATCAGCCAATTCAATATGCTAAAAACTTATATATATCCACACGCATGTGTGTTATATTCCTCTTTTTCTTTCTATCACACAAATTGGCTTTGACTCTAAGTGTTGAATAAAGATAAATTTTTCTTTAAATATTAGTTCATTTTAAAAATTTATGTCCAGCTAAAAATAAAAATTATATAACAAGAACCAAGTAAAAATTTACATATAAACAACAAAAAATTGTAATCATCTAAATTTATCACTTAGGTGTCTTAAATATTATTTTATCAAATTACAAAAAATAATAAAGTTTAAAATATTAATTTATCAATAAATTTCTAACCACCACCAATAATAATAATAATAATTATTATTATTATTATTATTATTATAATCAAATAAAGATTTACACATAAACATCTAAAAATACAAGCCTCAAATTTATAACTTAAGTATCAATTTACAATATCAAATCAAATATTTTTCAAAGATATTAGTTGAATCTTTTCTCGTCATAATGACTTGTTCAATTCAAAATAACTACATATTTTTATTATTTTTTAAAAAGGAAACAAAGATTTATTGATTTAGATGAAGAATACAACATTAAAAACAATCCTAAAAACCCTAAAACAAAAGAACCACGCCCACAACCAACCCCATTACATTGCAAAGCAATACAAAATATTTTTCCAACCTCAAAGCCATTCAGAGATGGAGTGCCCCAAAGATAAGGGACTATTGTTGATCCAGAAAGACGCAAGTGATAAAGATTCTTCCCAAATCTAGGTAGGCAAGAGGGCCTTATCCTCGAAGATCCTAGCGTTTCTCTCTCCATAAAGATCAAATCACTATCAAACTAGCCACCATCCAATGACAATTCCGCTTCAAACAAACCAAAAACGAACAAAAACTAGACAGAACCTCCAGCTCATTCTCCTCAACAAAAAGAGAAAACTACTTCCTCCACCTTCCCCATACATAACTGGAAAAGGAACACCTGAGGAAAAAACAATCAATAGAATTGTTGCTCTGCTTACACAAAAGGCAACAAGAACGAAAGCCAATCCTAGAACAAAAAGTGATAAGCAACAAAAGCATGTCCCCACTTGCATTACAAATGTTCCTCTACATCTCATATAAAATATTATTTTAGTTAGAGAGCCAATCTTAGAAGCTATACTTTTTCTAATTTTGACAGAGTTGTCCTGATAGCAAATAGAGCAACAAACCACTGCTAGGGTCGATCATTGAAAATCTATCTTAGAACAATCTCCTATTGTGTTCCTTCCATACAACATATAATGTTGCAAATAGGATGCACTTCCAATATCTCTTTATTGTTGAATTTCTAACGGTGGAGGGCATAGCAAAAAAACTCTCCTCTAAAAGTGCATGCACTTTTCATGATTGTTACTCCATAACCATCAAATGCTTTATGTGAATGCATAGTTGTCGAAGCTAACTAGAAAACCATGATGCTGCAGAGACAAGGAACGGAAGGTGAAGAACAAATCTATGGAAGAGGACAAACAGTACGTCGAGATCGTGAACGGGGGCGAACGGAGAGAGGAAGCCACGATCTGGACAAAACAGAGCACGCTAGATGGCGAAACCACGATGCACGAAGACACGACAGAGTACGTGAAAGAAGATTAAGGACCGGAAAGGGGGGAGGATACTGCGAGGACAGAGAACAGAAAAGGAGGGAAGAGGAGCAGAAGTGGAAAGGAGAAGAAGGAAGAAGACGCACTGAGTCTCGAAACTCCATTAACAACGTCAGGAAATAGAAGTGCGAGTATAGTAAAGATGCATGGATGACAAAGATGAATAGTAGTTAGGGGATGACATGGAAAGACATACTCCTACAAAAGGAAAAGAAGGATAAGTTGGAAGGATGGACCCTAATAGCGAAAAGGAGGAGAGGAATCAACTACAAAAACAACAAAAAAACAAGAAGAGATGGAAATTACTATACAAGAGAAGACAAAACGAAATGTTGAAGTAAAGAAGAGTCAAAGGAATAAATGTCAGGTCCAAAGATTTAAGAAGGGAGAATGGAACTACGTGTCATTTAATACGTGATTTAAACAATTCTCGTTTTGCTCATCAAAAGACAGTAGGGAGATTATTATCCAGGAAGTGACTAGGGTTCGACAATATCATATCATGGTGACTAAGGAAACTATAAGGTGGATTCCAAAGGTGCTAGGAAAAGTGAACGAAAGTACAGAAGGAAGAAGAAACATAGAGATACACTAGGCTCAAGGCTATATAATCATGGAGATCCTGGCGAACGATAATGGCAAATACATAAAGATAACGAAGTTGATCAGGGGTCAAAGACAAAGCATCGTTATTCCAGAGGAAACTAGAACAGAAGCCTGGAAAAACCTATGGAATGCTCTGGATATGGTGGTTCAGGAGGAAGTGAAACGGCAGAGTAGGGTGGCAGAACAAGGGAGAGAGAAACAAAAGGTCGATTACAACAGCCGAACCGAGGAGGAAAAAGATTATGAACAAAAAGGGGTATGAAAAAGAACTCAAGAGAGACAACGGAGGCTGAAGAGAACGCAGGTAGGAGAGCGAAAGAAACAGAAGGACGAAGAGAGGAACGCATGGTCAGAAGAAGTGACAAAGTTCCTGATAATAAAAACTTCAGATGAGACTCCATGGCGTAGAGTAGAAAAATCGATTCGCCAGATTTTGAAGTGGGATATTTTGATTCACCGGTTGGACACAACCAGAGGAATAATCTTTTGTAACGAGAAGGATGATATTAGAACAATACAGAAGGCAAAATATCAGACTCGCATCGACGGGTTCTACTTTGAAGAATGGAATGAAGATCTGGTGGCCTTGGGTGGACAAGTTGCATGTCGAAACTCATGGATGGGGGTAGAGGGGATATGTCTACAAGACTGGAATATGACAACATTCAAGAAAATAGGGGAGGCTTGTGGGGGGTTGCTGGAAATAGCAAATATCACAAGAACTGGCGTATCCATGGAAATGGCATTCCTAAGACTCAGAGGGCACGACTCAGGTTTTTTGCCGAAGGAATTTGACATTTACGATAACAAAGGAGTTAAGGAGCTCAAACCAATTGAGATCGAGAGGAATTGGGGCCTAGAGATTAAAGAACTTCACCTTCAAATTCTCGAAAATTTTGCCGAAAATCACTTGGATGAAATCACAGAAGTCGGTGATTGGAGAACCGGCGATGACCGGAGCTCTAACATCGAGATACAGAGCTCTAACGAGGAAGGAATAGAAGCTACGTCTGAGGGTGACGTAGACTCAGAGGAGGACAGGTTGTCAAGTGGCGGGACACATGGCATCAACAAGGAGAAGTATCAAAGATTTTTAAAATTTGGAGGCAGAAAAGTTGGAAGCTCGGAGGATAGAACAAGGGATGGAGCGGGCCTTACCAAGAAGGATGGGCCTGCAAATTGGACCAAGATAAGTCAAGACAAGGCCCAAGCACAGGGGTTAAATAAGAGGACCGGGTCTGATCAAGTCTAGCAGACGCTAAATAAAGTGGGGCCCACAGAAGAAACAGATCCTACTAAGAGAGGGCCCGAGCGAAAGGTGGAGATGACCAAATATAAGTTGCTAGATCGTCCAGATCTGAAGGTCTACAGGAGAAATAAAACCCAACAAAGGAAGAGATTCGGGGCCCAGGCTTGGTGGGAACTTCAGGCGGAGGACAACGGATCAGACGGAACAATGGATTCTAATTTTCAAAACTACATCATGCAAACAGACTCTGAAAAGGTGGAAGAGGCACAAAGAGAAGACGAGAATTCCCTAGTAGAGGAGGAACCAGAATCAGATGAAGAGATAGAACGAGAGCAGGATGAAGGGCAACATCAGGTATGTAATCCTTTCTACGCTCCCACCCTCTCTCTCTCTCTGCAACAGTGAAACTGACATTTCTGAACCAAGAGAAACTCTCGGTGCGGAAGGAGAAAATAGGTACAAGGAAAAGAGGGGCTCGGAAGGGACGAAGGAAAGTATAAGTATGCTAGAAGGGGAAATCCAAATGATGAGAGGGAATGAGGACAGCAGAAAAGAACAACAAGACCATGACAGGGAGATCGAACGAGTTCAGAGTTTTCTGGACTCTTTAAACATTCAGCTAGTTGAGGTGCAGTAAGGTAGTTGATCCGGGGGTTCGTGCTTTCTCCATGAAGATTCTCAGTTGGAATGTTAGAGGTTGCGACTCTCCCAGTAAGCGTATTTTGATAAGGAGGACAATCACTGCAGCCAAAGCGGACTTGATTACTATCCAAGAGACTAAGAAGAATAAGATGATAGACGATCTGGTAGCAGAGATTTGGAAGCGGAGGTATGTGGGGTGGGTAGCCATTCCAGCGAATGGTTCAGCAGGAGAAATTTTAATTATGTGGGACACCAGACTGTTCACAGTTCATGAGAAGTGGGAAGGATCATATTCCTTGACTATCCAATTTCAAGGAGATGATAGAAAAATGAAGTGGTTTACGGCAGTGTATGGACCATGTGACAAAGAGGGCAGGGAAGAATGTCTCATCGAGTTGGCTGCTATTTTAGCCATGATTCAAGGCCCTTGGTGTATCAGGAGGGGGGGGGGGGGGGGGGGCCCTTTAATCGGGGCGGCCGGCCGGCGGAACAAAAAAAACCCCCCAACTCACCCCCCCCGCGCACC
>JAJIYU010011828.1:0-14988 GCA_030144865.1 Tinospora cordifolia
CAAAATTTCAAATTTACAGTTGGAACTGGCAGCCATAGTTGACTCTCTTCCCTCATTCCTGTCCGTTCCAACTCCTCTAAGCTGCTGCACCTATCTATCGATCTATTTATCTTTCTACATAAGTATACATTTGCGTGTGTATATATATACACATTTGAATTCAAATTTCCAAACAACTACTATACTCCACCGTGATGCCCCTCCTAAGTCCCAACATATATATATATATATAATTAAAGAGAAATGTAACTTAAAAATATGTATTAGTATTTATTATTTTAATGACTGTAAATATTATAATTATATAAAAAATATAATGGAGTCTATTATTTTTTATTTTTATGGAGTTTAATGTAAAAATCGCTACTTTGTGAGTTGTAGTCAGGTGTGGGTACTCTTAAATTTAAAAGTCGCTTACCCGATATTAACAGGATGGTTAGAAGAAGAGACTATGGATAAGGAGGTTATTACTTTAAATCCTAACCTTTCTTTTATTAATTATTATTATTATTTTTTTTAAAGAGGATAGATTCATTTTACAAGTTAAGCAGCCAAAGTCTTGACCTTATGGGTGGATGAGATTTTGGTGAATTAGTCAAAGTAAAAGAAGGATGTTGTCGGATTAACACTAGTAATTAACTAGATCAGGAGTGTAGCAATCAGTTTCAAAATTCAAATAAAAGCTAAAGCAACAAGAGCCCAATTGCCTTCCACCTCTACTTAGTATGAAAGCCTCTATACAGCTATAGTAGCAAACAAAAGCAGGTAACCATGAAAGCGGAAACACTGAAAGCGATCTAGCTAAGATATGTTGAAACCATATTTATTGAGGAGACGAAGAATACTTTGTGTATATTACGCCAGGTACCTGTAAATTTGGACCAAATTGAGGAAAAACTAGAAATCAAACAAAACTATCAAAAGGGTATGTGAAGCCTGTGGCCCTACATTAATTCAAACCAGGCTTTAATTGTATTATTAATTATGAATTATTTGTGGTCCACGAGCCAAGGGCTGGGAATTATATCTGCATGGTGCCCTCATCTTTGAATTTCACCTTCTTTCTTTTTTTAAGTTAACGCGTACCTTACTCTACTCGTCAACTTGCTCCGCCTTAAATGCCAAATGACGACTTCTATTTTAATCAACGCAGTTATAAAAATAATAATAACAATAATAATTGTGAATGATTTTTTAAAGGTTGCTTTAGTCCCTTACGTATAAATTAGATTGAATCTATTAAATTTTAAAAAAGAATGATTAATTCCTAACTTAATTTTTGAGGAAGCCTTCATTAGTATTATGAATAGCTAAGTTTTTTTTTTTTTTTTTTAATATTTTTGACTTTAGTTCTATCAGAAACAAGTGGGAAAGATTGAAAAATAGGATTTTTTTTTTCTTTAATTCTTTCTCAACAGCCAAGAGAGATCATTTGAAGGATTAGAAATAACTATGTACAATTGATTTTTCTTTTTGCGAATAAGTTGATGTGTGTTACAATTTATTAATAATCCCTCCAAATGAATTTGAGTTTATAAATTAAGGGCAATCAGCAAATCTCCTCTAGAAATTTTAGAACGCTAGTTTTAGATATGTTTAGAATACATTTGAAAACACAAATGATAGGATTATAAGAATACCTTTATTGCTTATGTGCTTGTTATGTTATCCTTTTGAATTTAATAATCATCAACTTTAGTGGTTTTGGTAACGCTTTAAACAATTCAATTTGCAACCCTTTTCATTATTCTAAGGCAATCATATCCAGGAAAGGCCCCAAGTTTTTTGAGCTTGCTTCTTGTATCTTCCCCTTTCAAGTGCTTTCCACTTCATATTGCTTGATGAAATAATAATGGCAATCAACCTCTTTTTATTATTTATTTATTTATTTTTGTGTTTCAATTGTATATAGGACATTGAAGACACCTAGGTGTTAAGTGATAAAAGTTTCTTAACAATGCAGGACTTAATATGCAAAGCAGGGTAAGATGAACAACTGCCGAACTAACTGAACTGTGATTCTGGGGACATCAAGTTATTGAGTATATCTCAAGACACTTCAATATTCTTACCTTACAAGTTTAACGAACTGATGAGACCTCACACGTTTCTTCTACTCAAAATTGCTGATGAGTGGGTTTTTCTCCATTGGATTACCAAGATCATTGAAATCTAATTGCAGATGTTTAAATGTTAGTTAGATTAGTTGAAACAGAGCAAGACCATGTATAAAATGCCCTGTTTCTTCCCACTTCTTCTGGTGAACTAATTACTGATGATGAGTGGCTTGAAAGTTAAAAATCAGAGCGTTGCAAGGTACAGCGTAAAAGCACTGAAATGAAGTCTTAACTACTAAAGTGGCATCACATTGGGATAGGATTCCAAGTCAAAATGAGTCCCATCTACTTTTCCAAGGATGCAATGAAGGGCCATGCAAAATCCCGCATTGTGAATAATTGGGACACAATAATCATAATTATCATAATTGAAGTGACGTGTTATGTTCTTGAAAACTCTGAAAAGCAAAGAAATTGCTCCAATGAACACAAATTTATTGAATATCTATACACCACGAAGATCGAAGATATACAAATTCACACCCTTTTATACATAACATATGTTACAAAAAAAAAAAAAAAAGAAAAAGAAAAATCTGAAAAGGTTTTCATCAGTTGAATCTGTGCGATTGTCTAAGAACAGGGAATTTCCGTGTAAATAGCTAAGTGGGCATGATCTGTATGTCTGACTTCCTTATCCAATTTAACTAATGTCTCAAAAATTTCCTCTGTTTCTGGGTGTGATCTATCACTGGCAACAAAAGCATGAAGTTCTGAGCCTATTTGAATCCAACTGCAACCAGGGTTCTTTCTCAGTCCTCTATCTTTCATTAAATTCCTCAATTTTGAAACCTCTTCCCACCTTTCTGCAGCTGCATAAGTGTTTGAAAGTGCCACATAGTTTCCTGAATTCTCTGGTTCAAGTTTAAACAGTTGCTGTGACAAGTATTCCCCTACTTCAATCACACCTTGTTCTTTACAGGCATAGAGAAGAGATCCTAATATGTTGGCATCAGGATCAAATGGCATTTCCAGAAGAAGATTAAAAGCCTCATTGAGATTACCACAACGAGAAAGAAGATTAATAACACACCCATAATGCTCCATGCTCGGCTTCACCAGATACTTGGATGCCATATCAGTAAAGACCTCCAAAGCTTCACTAACGAGGCCAGAATGGCTACACGCTGATAATATAGCTGTGAAGGTGATGCCATCTGCTTCAATACTTTCATTTTGCATTTGTTTAAAGAGTTCAAGTGCTTCCAAAGCTTGACCATTCAATGCATATGCAGAGATCATTGCATTATAAATAGGCAATTCCTTGCACTGAACCATTCCAAATACTTTCTTTGCAAGACTTATGCTTCCACATTTTGCATACATATGAATTAGACTGGTTATTACAGAAGGTGACAAAGAAAACAAATGTCTTGTTACATAACCGTGCATGGGCTTTCCAAACGGGAATAGCACCATATCTGAACATGCAGAGAGAAGAGAAACAATGGTTGAAGTACTAGGACGAACTCCAATTTCTTGCATTTGCCTGAATAGCATGATGGCCTTACCACTGTGACCATTTTGAGCCATACCAGATATAAGGGTAGTCCAAGTGATCACGTTCGGCAGGACTCCAGTTGACAGCATCTGTGAGAATGTTCTCTCAGCTTCATCAACCTGCCCATTTCTTATAAAGCCCAAAATGATTGAATTCCATGAGATCAGGTTTGGTGGAACCCCATCTAGTTGCATCTGATAGAACAATCTCAAGGCCTCACCAATCATACCCAAGTTAGCATATGCAGAAATTAGCGTGTTCCATAAAACTAGATCTCTTTGTTTTGTCAGATCGAAGACCTTTCTAGCTTCATTGATCCTATTGCATTTGGCATACATATCTATAATGCTACTTGCAACGACTACATCAATGTCAAGATTGTTTCTTATACAGTAACCATGAGAGTCTTCACCAAGCTCTATATTGCTCGTGTTGGCAGAGGTGGACAACAAGGATGATAGAGTCACCAAGTCAAACTGCAAGTTAACTGATCTCATTAGACGGCAAGTCTCTATGGCCTTATCAGTTTTCCCAACTCGCACATAAGCAGAAACAAGCAAATTCCAGGTCACTGCATCTCTTTCGATCATCCTACTGAAGACACACTCAACATCTTCAATTAAACCAACTTTCGAATAGAAATTTAGGAGAGAACTTCCCAAGATGTTATCAAACTCCAGACCACTTGAAACAGCTATGGCGTGACCTTGTTTGCCCTCTTCTATAGCAACTAAATTTGCAGATGCCGAAAGGAAGCTCGCCATTGTGACGCGAGAGGGCTCCACACCTTCCGCTCTCATGTCATAGAAAATTTCCAATGCTTCATCATTCATTCCATTCTGGACATAGCCCACCATCATTGAATTCCAAGCCACTGCATTTCTCTCAGGGATTCTATCAAATACCTTTCGTGCATCCTCTAAGAACCCGCATTTCGCGTACATATCTACAAGACTACTGGAAACGAATACACAATTCAATAAACCCATTTTCAGAGCATACCCATGAACCCCTCCTCCAATTTTAACACACTGAAGAGCAGAACAAGCCTTCAACGCATTCGGAAGAACAAAATTATCAGGTAAAAACCCGGTTTCATGCATTTTACAGAAACCCAATAGAGCTTTATCATAAGAATCGATTTTACAATGCAAACCAATCATGGCAGCCCAAGAGAAAACGTTCTGTTTCTTCAGTCTGTCGAATAATTTTATAGCAACATTTGAAATTTCGCACTTCGCGTAGAAAATTACCAACTTGGTTTCAATATACTCGTTTTTGGAGAAAAATTCGCCTCTTTTCAGGATTTGAGCGTGGATTTGCTCACCTGTGGACACAGTTCGTCTGTTCACGCATCCTTGTAGGATTTCTCCGTAGATTTCTGGCCCAATTTGCATATTGTTGAAGCCCATTTCATTGAGAATGGTCACAGCTTCTTCAACATGGCTTTCTTTACAGAGGTGAGAGATTTGGTGGAAGTAGGATTTGTACAGGATTCGAGTGTTCTGCTCATTCTCTTGTGATTCGGGAAGATGGGTCGATTTGAAACTAAGATTTTCTCTGGTTTTTGTAGATTTGAAGTGAGAGAAGTTTGTATTTGGTAAGGAATGAAGAGGCAAGGAAGCCATGCAAGAAGAAGGAGAGATGATGTTTGAGTGACCATCAGAGCTCTTGGAACCACAGAGAGCATGGATAATTGGATATCATATTAATTCAAGGGAGGAGTAAAAATTTCAGAAAAGATATTTCTATCACAAAAATGCAGGATTAACTGCTGCAACTATTCTTATGGTAGATAATATTAATAACTATCATGGAATAAGTACACAATTTAAGGTGCACAGCGTTAATAATTATTGAGTAATAATCATTCAATAATTATAAGTATTTCAATTATATATAAATTACAATTAATTTAGTACTTCTTCTATCATTATAAAGTTGTTTATTTTCTTGAGATGTCAAAGAAAGATTGCTCACTTTTACTAATTAAATATTTTATCTCTAATTTATTTTTATTTAATTATTTTTGAATTAATAAAAAAAGTTTGATAAATTGTGATTGACTTTTTAATTTAAAAGCAACATTTATAATCTGGTTGAATGAAGCTATGGAGTATTCTTGTATTTACAGATCAGAAAATATTTCAAAAAAGATGTAAAAAGAATTATATATACAATTGTACTTCATTAATTAAGTTTTTCTTAAAACTTGTAAAAAAGTAAAAGTGAAACAATTTTTTTTTTGGGACAGAGGGAGCTGCTTCCTTCTACCATTAGCTAAGTAGTGAAAAAGGAAAAGGCCCTATCATTTTGACCTTTATGCAATCAATGAACAATTTCCAAATTACATGAGGAATTATGGGAAGTGTAGAAAAGATCAAAATGGTTAAAAAGAGAGAAAAAAAAAAGGTTTTCATTCATTTTTCTTTTTATTTTTTATATAATGTGTCTTTAGGTGAGTTTTTACACACCTCAAATAAATTATTACTTCAACTTTATATATGATTTAGATATCAACTTTCCTAAATTAGAAAAACTCACTCGTTAGTACCTTCGTAAAGGAAAAAATATCGTCGCAAAGGAGACAGTGGCCTAATACATACTCAAGTTTTAGCCTTATCAGCTATGTTTTTAAACTGACTCAACTATCCATCATTAAATATATTTTCATCCATTTACTATCTACATCTCTTTATTAAAAAGAAATGAAAGAAATTCTACTTAACAAACAAGATGTAAGGTTAAAACTACAAAGTGAATATAATCTTTTGTTGCTCTTATCGCAATAAAATCCCTACTTCCACTATAATATTTCAATAGGGTAAAGTATTCCTTAGCTCTTAAGAAAAATTTGAAGAAGTGCTGTAGAAGAAATATTTGAAGAAATTATTAAGAGATCATTCTTAGGCATTCACACACTCCACAAGGAAGATAAACACAATTATCAAAAGAAAGGAGACGAATTTAACAAAACTATAACATATATTACTTCTTTACCTATAGAGCTCAATACAAAAATTACATGGGCTGTTTACTCCATAAACTATGGTGTCGGTATGCTTGTATAGGCTACAATTTCAGCCATAATCTGAAGTACCATATGTATGAATTTTAGCCATAGAGCCGAAAATTCACAATTTGGCTACAAAAAACTGAAAAAAAAGGAGTTTAAAGAAGTGTTTTAGGTGTAATATGTCTATGTTTTCATCTCCTTTGGAAGTTAAGAACCTTGATCGAGAAGGCAAAGACAAATGCAAAGAGCAGAGTGAACCCAATAACACCTGCAGCAATCCATCCCAAGGCATCTTCTCTGTAGCCATAGTAGCTTTTCAAGAAGTCTTTCACTGTAACATTAGTGTCCATTTTAGTCTCAATGTCTGCAAATTGTGATGTAACGAGTCCATACAGCGTCCATGCAACTGGGTTTGCCCAGTAGTACCATCTCCACCAGATAGGAATTCTCTGGTATCAAAAAACACAAACATATTAGTTTGTCAAATCAACTTATGAAGAAGGAACTTCAAATGCCACAAGCAAAGAGAAGAAGCAGAAGCAACTTACTGGTCTTGGAATGACAAAGCCTGTAAAGAGACTCCATACTGCATAAAACGCTGCAGAGACTATAGCAGCAACTGCTTGGTTTGGCGTCAAACCAACGGCCATCATCCCATAATAGGTGTAGTACAAGAAGGTGAAATACGTGAAGAATATGTACCAGAAGAACTTGCTAACAGTCCAGTCAAAATCGATCATGGCGTACACTAACACACCATAGGTTAAGGTTTGGAAGAGGACGTGTGGGACCTCGATCAGGACCTTAAGAGAGAAGCAGGCAATTGTTAGGACAAAGAATATTAGAATAAAGTAGAGGCATGCTTCCAAGGTTCAATTCGATGGACAATGTGAGGCATACTTCCAAGGTTCAATGTATGGACAATGTGGCTTAGTCATAGAAGAATGATAGTTATGCGGTGAGTTTATAGCATGTCATGTGAAAAACTTAGATCACACTAAAAATAAAAAATAAATAAATAAAATGCTTACTTGGGCAAGTGCATATGGTAAAGCAGAGTACATCCCGGCAGCTCTTTCTCTATAGAACACAGTCCGCTCTACAGCTACAACTGGTTGAACTGCTGAAGCATTTTGAATCCCAATAAAAATCACTGCCGAATACATGGAACCCATTGCATTGAAAAGATCTTGTTGCTTAGACCTGCAAATATGTTCCATCAAAATTAGGTTCTCACCCTCACTTTTATGACCAAACCTAGTAGCAAGGAATTTGAAATCACTCGGTGTGGAAGAATGGGCGTGGCTTACGTTTTTGAGCCTAATTTCCAGAAGATCGTTCCAAACATAAGAGCAATGAAGGTGGTGAAGAAAATTCGAACGGCTGTATATGGTGGATTTCTCCAGTAGGACAAGTGCTGCTTCCAAAGGCATGCCATGCACTGGATGAAGAAGGATTGAGAGTATTGTGTTGAAAAGTAAAGATCTTTGGAACCGGGAGGAGGCTTACTGAGTTCCCGGATAAGCTCTTTGTTTCTCCTGAAAATTCAAAGAAAACCAAACCTTTAAGGACCAAATGTTCCTCGTTTCAAGAGGGTGATAAAGGTTACACCAAATCTTAGTAAACTCACTGGCAGAGTTCGGAGTTTTTATATATCTCGACAAAGTCAACCCCTAGAGCCTCCTCCTGTGCTGCAGTAGTCACATCCAGCATCCATGTTGCTGGGTTATATCCATCTTTTATCTTTGGAACTCCTTGGATTCCCTTGAAATAGACAAGACTCAATTCTTTAGTATGACCAGTATGAAGTTTTTGATAAATTATGCACATTCAAACTATTAATTGAGCCTCACCTCAAAGTAATTAATCAAATGACAAGAGTGCTGCCCGAGTGGACCAACATATATTTCTTCTCCTCCTCGCTTCATTAGGAAGAGCTGCAACCAAGCATAAAATAGTTCACTATTATGTAAATGGCTAGAAAACAACAAAGATTAAAGGGCTCTTTAATATTGTGCCAATTCAATACTCTAGAAGTGAGAGAAAAACAACTAAGATAATTAGCTTTAGGATATTTCTCACCTCATCGAAAGCTTCAAATATGTCAATGCTAGGCTGGTGAATGGTGCACACAACAGTTCTTCCTGTGTCCACTGTGTTCCTCACTGTTCTCATCACAATTGCCGCTGCTCTAGCATCAAGTCCCGATGTAGGCTCATCCATGAATATAATAGAAGGATTTGCAACAAGCTCTACTGCAATAGTAAGTCTCTTCCGTTGTTCTGTTGAGAGTCCATCTACCCCAGGCAGCCCTACTAGCATTCCCCTCAATGGCGTCAACTCTATAAGTTCCATGATCTCCTCAACAAACATCTGTATATATAATTTTTTTCAATTTAGATTATTGATAGATTTCAAAAAGCAAAAGGAAGAGTTTGGTATATCATATACTTGCCTTTCTAGTATCTGAGTCAACATCAGAAGGTAATCGAAGCCATGCAGAGTAAAGGAGGGACTCGTAGACTGTAACGTATGGAGAGTGGATATCATTTTGTTCACAGTATCCTGAGATACGGGCAAATGTTTCCTGCTTCTTTGGATAGCCAGAAATGGTGATGTTTCCTTCTATGTATCCACCAGTTTTTCTTCCAGCCAACACATCCATTAAAGTAGTCTTACCAGCGCCACTTACACCCATTAGTGCTGTAAGGACTCCTGGCCTGAAGGCTCCACTTATGCCCTTTAAAAGCGTTAAGCGATCTTCTTCTATTCCTTGAGCTTTCATTTCCTGTGGATTAATTATGACAAATCTTGGTTGTGATCAAGAAGGAAAAGCACAAAAAATTGTTTCAACAACTAAAAAGTGATCTCTTATGATTTGACGTTTTAATTACCGCTGGCATGTCGACGGAGTATTTGATATCTTCAAAAGTGATGGAATGTGGTACAAATGGAAGAACCATTCCTTTCTTTTTTTGGATGGCACCACCACTAGTGGATTCTACTATAGAAGATCTCCTATTGATGTTGTTATTGTCATTGTCTGATCCTGCTCTCTAACAAAGTTAGATGACTAAAGCGACAAAAAACTTGTACAAAAAAGAATGAGACATTTATTTGTGTTTATGTGTGGTAGCAACTTTTGACTTACTGAATTTTGTTGATCCGGCACTTGGTTTCTTTGCTTTGGACGATAATTCTACTTCACCAGTTCTATTGGCATGTTTTTCTATTAGTGCCTCCTCAGATAACACTGCTTGGGATGACTTGATCGCTGTTAAGAATTTATTAAGATTCGAATTAGGAAACTTTGAAAGAATAATTCTCATCAATTACACAAACACTTCTGCGACATGAGACGACTACTCACGCTTAAGGAAAGTAAGGGCTAGAGTGAAAATTCCATTGAAGAGGAAAATGTATCCAACCAATCCAGCAACGCCAATCCAATACCAGGATGAACTTGTAAAAACTCCACGAGATTTCAAGACTGCAACTCCCAAGGTTGTATTGGTACTGGGATTAATCTGCATGGGAAGCCAACACCAAATCCTATATCAATGAACACATGAATGAAAGTGAAGTAGTACATGTCTCATGAATGTTGGACAATGGAATTCTTACATGGCTCCAACTATGACCGAGAAACTCATTCACAGCAATGGCATTCTGACCATACATCAATGGTGAAGTCCAGTAGCCCCAGATCCACCACTTCTTTACATTTTCTATATACACAACAGGAGATTTTGGTTAAGTATCTTTCTAAAACATGAAAGAAGGTGAATTAAGGGAATTGGTGTGTTGTTTGAATGTATAAATTGTGATTTCTTTTGCTTCAACACATTTTTATTAGTTCCAAGCATTTTTAGTTGTTTCTATTCTTGTTCAAATGGAAGAGTCAGAATGTGTACCTCTTGATAGGAGGTATCCACCAAGTGCTAACACCACAAGCTGTGCAAAGGACCCAAATGTATTTGCTATAATCATGTCCCTTGCCGTTGCGGCGGCCACCCGAAATAGTCCAGAGGCCATTTGGTTGGTCAATAGGAGTATAAGGTAGTGTCTAAAAAACCTGCAGTAAGAATATTCATGTCAATGAAATTGTTCAAAGAAACAGAACTTTACGAACCAGAATGTGAGATGGTAGACAAATGTAGGTTCAAATAAATCAATGACAAATCTTAATGAATTCTGTTTTATCTAGATCAAGAGTCTCACCTTTGAATATTTGGATCATAACCAATACCATAGTAGGTCAAGACAACCCAAAGGAGAACCTCGGCAAATGAGATGGGAATCTTGAGGATCCAACAAGAAAGTGCATATGCCCAGGAAGGGAAAAAGCGAAAATCCCTATGCTTGTAGAAGACAGGCAGTATATCTATCATCATATTGAGTTCAGAGAACCCGTTGAACATAACAGTGACGAGTGCAAAATACAGGGCACCCATAAAAACTCCACCATCTTCAATGCTTCTACGTTTCATGTTTGTACGCAAAAACAGAGTTGTCGCAACAATTGAGATCATGACAATCTGAAATCACAGTGAACATGAAGAATGTTACGGCAAATCATTGGTTAGGCTTCCATTTTTCTTAGCATATTTAAGAAATAGACATTATGGCATTAGAATATTTTCTATTTTACTCACTTGCATTGCTTTGAAGATGTAGACAAACGAGTTCCTTTTCATCAGCAACCATTCCCTTGCAAAGCAAGCTTTCAGCAATTCTTTCTTGCTAATCCCATACTTGGAGGTTGTCAAAGCCGCAGGATGGCACTTTGTCTTATCGAATGGAACACTAAGTTCTGCTCCTAGCTTCCGGCCAACATGGAATGACTGATGTGCTTCTGAAAACTCTTGCACTGAAACATAGGAGTGTGGTTCATCTCTTCGAGCCCAGTACTGCTGTTGGTCCTTCCTTGATGTTACCTACAGGATAAAGTTTGCATTTCTTCAATTTTTAAGTTTTCAACATGGTATTTACTTCAAGTGAAAAATGTTGAGCTTAGTTCCAATTAATTTTGCAACTAACACAGTTTCAAGAATGCTTACTTCCTGCAAGAAGTCCGCAACACCTTTTCTCTCAGGACATTTGAAACCCATTGATTCAAAGAACTCAAGCACGTTTTCACGGGGACCTTGGTACACAATTTGCCCATCAGAGAGAAGAATAATATCATCAAATAGGTCATAAGTTTCGGGTGCTGGCTGAAGAAGAGCAATTAGTGCAGTTCCACCTAGAATGTGGATGGATTGACGGAGTGAATTAACAATTTGGAAAGTTGTAGAACTGTCCAGACCCGTTGATATCTCATCCATGAACATAGCTTTTGCTGGTCCCACGAGCATTTCACCTACATATTCATCAACAACCATTATCAGGAACACCATCTAAATGCAAAGCTATTTGAAACTAAAGAATTTGCACAATCGTAGCTAGTATAATTTATTCTACCTGTAGTGACACGCTTTCTTTGCCCTCCTGAGATACCTCTTACCATCTCATTCCCCACCATTGTATCAGCACAAATTTCTAATCCTAAAATCTGCAATTCAACGAAGAACAAATCTTTATTTTTCTAACTTTTTTTTCCTTGTAATAAGGATAATATTTCAATTGCTATGATATTGATCAAAGCATAAGGAATTAATCTGTTGCATCACTAACCTTAAGAATGTAATCTGTAACGACATTTTCCTTTTGCCCTTCAAGTGCTGCAGCCTGTGGCATAAAACATTGAAATAAAATGATAAAGCATTCATTTAAGGATCATACAGAAGATATATTCTAAAATCAGTTTTTTTTTTCTTATCTTGTCAATTGATATATATAGATATGTGTATATCTATATCTAACTTTATAAATCAAAAACAGAAGGAAAGAGAAAGAGAAATTTTTACCTTCATATAGACATCAATATCCGGATCTGGCTTAATATTTGATGCTACTTCTCTTCTAGATAGCTCAGTCAACATGTCTGAAAATTTTGCCAAAGAGACAAATGCACTGGAATTTAATAGAGGTCATGGCTTAAAAACAGCTGCAAAATAAAGCAAGATTCATGTTGCTCTAGGCCTACATAGTTCGTTAGGACCTTAACGCAATCACAGGTTCGAGTTGTGGAAACAGCCTCCTGTGATACAGGGTAAGGCCTCGCACAATTAGACTCAAATTGGTTCGACCCTTTCCCAAAGCCCCACACAAAGGCAAGAGCTTTCATGGACCAAGCTTCCACTTTTTTCAATAAATTTTATCCACATCACTACAACTTCACTTACCATAGCGGGCACCAACACCTTGGCATCTCGCAGAGAAAGCTAAGGTTTCTCTAACTGTCATTTCTCCAATATGCAGGTCGTGTTGACTGATATAAGTGGAGGTCCTCTCTGGAACAAACTCTTTCATTTCATGCCCATTATATGTTATTTTTCCTGAAACCTACAATACAATTCAAGAAATCCAATTCATCTATTCAACACTATGGATGATGAAATGATTCTACAGCTGATGAAAAACCCATGGAACCTACGAAACAATTTTGAGATTATTACCTTCAACTCCGAATCAAGCTTGCCCGCCAAAGCCAGCAACAAAGTGGTCTTCCCAGATCCTGGCGGGCCTAGGAGCAGAGTCATTCTGTAAAAAAAAAAAAAAAAAAAAAAAAAAAAAGAAAAAAAAAAAAAAAAAAATCAAACAAGTTCAAAAAGAAGCAAACTTGTAAAACCCCCATAAAAAATCTCAATTTGCTAAAACCCAATTCAAAATACAGAAAATCCTCTCACCTTCCCGGCTTGAGGATTCCACTGACATCATGAAGAATTGTTATGTTCTTCTTTCTACTAGGTAGAATGTGTAGGTAGTTCAAGCAGCCCTGTGAAAGCGGAAGAGAAACTAGTCATTCAAGTGTTCAACAATTACACCAGTACTTGCATGAAATATTGTTAAAAAGCAGTCGTTAACAAAATTTACCTCTAGAATGTCAGCAGAGTAGTTGATTACTGTAGGGACAGCTCTGCTTCCAATATAGGCTTCCGCACTAACGTTGAGATGTTCAAACCGAACTTCAATTGTGGGATTCTCAATCCCAACTCTGAACAAAATGAAACAGAACGAATTAACCAGAGAAGGAAAAAAAGAAGATCAATATGAGGCTGAGATGAGATTATTAATGCGTGTACCGATCCATTCTTTGCTTGAGTTTGAGTAAGAACTTTTCATTATCTTCCTCTGCAACTCTCACCAATCTCTCCATTAAATTCCTTCTTTCTTGGGGCCCGAGATTTTGTATGTCCACTTCTTTAATCTCTCCATCAACCCCATTCAGCAACCCTTTTCTAATCCTATTATAAGTTGGTAGTTTTTCAAGAGCAGCCCACTTGAGAGCTTCTTCATCATCTTCTTCCCGAATTGAATGTGATGAAAAGACCTCCTCTTTCGTACTTCTCCACACTCCAGACCCATTTTTACTACGTCGGAGGCTGGCAACTCTGTATAGATCAGCGTTATTATGCATTTTGCCCAAGAAAAATAGTAAATACTACACGCTGTTTGATTCCTTCTTTCTACTCCTACAAACAGCGTTTACAGGAGGACCCAGATGAAAAATTTGCGAGCTTGAGCTCAAGAAGCTTGAGGTTTCAAGCTTGGCGAGCTGTGAAAACCATTAAGAACACAAAAATGGTTCCTGATGATCTTCTCTTGCTTCTACAAGGAAGACCAGGAACATGGTTCTTATAGGGGAGAAGAACTGTGAAGTTGTCGGTTTGCGTAGTGGCTGCTCCTTCAACACCCACGTGGACTTAAATTGATTCATTTTAAATATATGTTTATGGTTGCTATGAGAACTTCAACATTGACGAGAACAGTTTTAACTTAAAAAATCTATGAAATGAACGAGAAAGAGTAAAACTTGCATGAAAAATTGGACTGAAAGAAAGTCCAAAAGATGTTTAAATGTTTTTTTCCTTAATTTGAATATAAAAATCTCTTCTTTTTGGTTTTTTTTTTTTTTTGGTAAATTGAAACTAGGATTTTTTTTTAATTTTTTTCCCAATTTTTGAACACTGACGAAAATAACATTCCTGGTTTCAATATTATCTTCTTTCTCTTTTTCATATATATATATTATTTATTTATTTATCAGTTGGCTCCCCAGCAACGTCTTTTTGCTAAGATTCATTTTTATTAATTTAAATATTGTAGAGGTATTACAGTGTCTTTCAAATAAGAGCCCGGCAAGGTTGAAAATTCAAACCGCAAGCTCAATTATATTAGTCTTAATTCTCTAGTCAACTAAACTGCTACAAATTAATATAAGAACAGTTTCACTTATTAATAAAAAGGTA
>JAJIYU010011829.1:0-15058 GCA_030144865.1 Tinospora cordifolia
AGTCATGAGGATTTTTCCCTTAGTTTCAGTATCTTCTTGGGTCGTGGTCTCAGAGGTAGACTTCTGTGTTATAAAGATGTCGTGCCTGATTGTGTTCAGGACCACAACTGGAATACCGAGGGTGGTTCACTCTTTCGGTTAATTCCTAATATCAGATGGTAAATTCCTGATATTAGAGCGCAACTGATAAACTGACTAAGTGTTTGAAACGCCCCTAATGATTTGAAACTGTTTGCATGTTTCGTATGCTTGTTTGTATAATGCTATAGATGTGTAGGGGAGATCCACTGGGCTTTCGAGCTCACCCCATTTTTATTTTACAAGTACTCATGAGCCCAGCACTCAGTGAGGATGCAGACTAGAGACTGGAGGACTTGTAGAGAGAGAGTGTGATATTTTTGTTAAACTATCTTTCTATTTTGTATAGTTTTTACGATGTATGTTTGAACTTGGGCCAGAGAGCCATGTATCATATTTTTGTATATGTATATACAAGACTGTTTTACCATCTTAAACACTGTTTTTATCTTGATTGATAGACTGATGATTTTAGATATGGTATTGCTAAACAGTATTCAATGATTTAGAAAGATTTAATCCGAAAAGTGCTTCCGCTACTATTATCTTGATTTCCAGTATAAATATGATTTCGAACATCCGGTGGATTTGATTTCAAACCAATTGCTTAGTGAAGCATGATTAAAATGGTTATTTGACATTAAGAAATGGTTTAAACCTCGTGGATAGAGGTAGAAAGATAGATGATGATATTTGTCGCATGCCCGGGGCCTCGGCAGATCATGCGCGGAGCTTGGAGCCGCGCGATGCTCGATGACGGGGCCTCAAATTGACAAACATGATGTCTGGTCCGGGGGTCGGGGTGTGACAAGTAATATCCCGGTTCTCGACGATGTCATGTGACAAAAATGAAATGTATGTGTATGTATCTCTAAGTATGAGATCAATGTAGAAATTGTGTATGTTTCGAGAGCCAAGGTGTTACAATTTTCCAGCATCTTGACTTGCTAGTTTTTATCAAATAGTGCATCATTTACAATATTATATCTTCTTGATTACTAATCCTTAGATATCATATGTATAACCATAGGTTTCATGAGTATATATGCATATTTGATCACTTTCCATTATGTGGACATGATTTCATTCAATTCCTCATGTTTCCATAGACTTATAACATCTTAATACATTAGATTAAATGTTGAAAAATGAAATACATGCACTAGAGTAGAGTAGAACCCTTATAGCTTGACAAATTGCCCGAAACGCCTTTTTGATGAGTTATATTTCGAAGGAAGCTTCTTGGATCCTTTTGGATTGATCTAAGGACTTGTTTTAATGGTGGAAGTGAACAAGAATGCCCAACAAAGTTTATAAGAAAATCACCCCTAAGAAGATGAAAGAAAAGGAAGGAAAGGAAGTATCATAAACATAGTGCAGACTATTACCTTGTAGAATCGATTTATGGTGATTTATGGCATAAAATCTCAAGTTTTTGTGATGTTCTTCTTGTGTTAACTTGGGAAGTTGACTAGAGTGAAAGGGGGGAGAAGAAAATTGGCACAAATTAAAGGGAAGGGAATGGGAGGCGCCAACTTTGGATATGGGATAGGGTTGGGTTTGTTTGATAAGGATGTGGGGAGATATTGAGTATAATTAGGATCCTTATTGTTATCTATTTTAGAGCTTGATTTTAATCCAACGTCTCTTATCTTTTAATTCATGGGGCATGCGGATTAAACTCCTATTAAGAGTCCTTATTACATGTATATACAATAAGTCTATTGTTAACACATATTTATACATCTATATACATATATTTTATAGTATAACTCTTTCTATTAAAAAATTTCATTTTTTTATTTTATGTTTTGATAACCGAATGTAAGTTTAATAAATTTACTAATGGTTGATGACATTTAAATAATATTTTTATTAATAATTAATTTTTCATATTGGTCTACTATATTATATTTTGTCCAACATAACTCAACCTACATATTTACATCATCATTCAAACTTGATATAATTTAATTTATTTGTTTTATTTTTTTACCAACATATATATATATATATATATATATATATTATAATACCCCAGTTCTCGATCCTTCGTTTCTGTCACATATGGAAAAAAGCGCCATTAAATATCGGCACACATATCATTTACCGAAAATTGGGACGTTACTTTTCTCACATTCAATTCTCATTAAATTCTGTTTGGATATATTGAATCTCATATAAATAAATCATCAAACTCTTGGACTCACCAAGATTTATCTCAACTGAAAATAGTTCAAAAGATAATAAGAATCATAAACTCAATAATTAAATCAAATAAAAATTATCATAAAGTTTCCAAATAAGATTCGAAAATTGGGCCCATGCAGCCCAAAACCATACCCTAATCAACATTAACATAAAAATTCCAATAAAAGGGAAGGGGCATCTGCTCAGTCTAAAGTAATGTACTTTAATAACTAAAAGGAAATCTCCTAACAACTTCAACTATGAGATAGTAACTAAATACCGTACTTAGTTGCACAGTTAACTCGGATCATCTCAAGGATTACCTAAAATGGAAAGGTGGGGTGAGCTTAAGAGCCCAGTGGATCATACACAGTACATCCATAATATTGTTTAAGTCAAAACATCAAACATGCAACTACTTGACGTACATTAGGCATTTCAAACATTCAGCTGTTCATCAGTTGATAATTTGACCGAAAGGCTTTACCTCGATATTCTCTCATCATCACCACATCAAGGACACTAGGAAAATGCACTATATGTTAGATTCCTATAGGCTAATGGGGCACACCCATTACCTAACCCTGAAATTAGGGTCGCACCCATCGCTTCATCACCAAAGAACTAGGGTCACACCCATTGTTCTATCATCAAGAATTAGGGGTTAACCCATCATTCCATCTGTGAGAACACCCACCATAATCCCCATGGACCATTGCACTGGTACGTGGTTCATATTTTAATTTAACTTTAATTAAGAACATACAAGTCATTCATCGTATCATATTAAGCATGGAAAATAAAACATGTAATATTTTTCAAATAAATCAAGCATGTTAATCATTTCATATCTCATATTATGAAAACAAGTAAACAACCAGTATGGATACATACATCATGTCATACATCATTTATACCAACAAAAGAGCTCATGGTATCTAATCAATGTCAAAACATACCCTGACATGTTGTCAAACATTTAGAATGAGGTAAACACACATCATGTTTAACATTTAAAACTCAAATAAGATTAGAAAGCAAGGTAATCATCTTCACCTGTTATTCGTATCCCTTGGGCACTTATCTAGTTGCCTTATACAGTTCCAAATCCTCAACTTGCGATTTAGTATTTTATCCTTACCAATATTAACATTCACACAATCTTTAACTCATAAAACCATTATTCACACAATCTTTAACTCATCGATAGCAAATTTCATTGTCTTGGGAATCATAAGGAATTGGCTGCATAGCGTTCCTCACCTTTGACTGTGATATCTTGGGAATAAAAGGAATAGGCCGTTAGGCATTCCTTTCTTTAGATTTTGCTCGACACTTGATTTGTCTTCGGGATTTGGTAACTGGCTGCAAAGCGTTACCTTAGTAATTGGCTGCATAACATTACTGTTCCTCAGACTGTGATTCACATGTATAGGTCGCAGGGCATGCACAGGGGTAAGTAATAGGTTGCAGAGCGTTACTTATCTTTGGATGTTGCTGTTCTTGATTGCTTGTTTCTGGCCAAATTGCATGCACTCATTTCCATCCTGGATCACAAAGGAATACTGGGAGTTTAACCAACTCTTCCGGTTTAGTTTACAACAAACAATTTAATGTGTGAAACGCCTAATGTGTGGAAGTGTGTGTATGTTTTGAGTTTGATCTTGTATAATGTTAGAGATTAGGGGTGGTAATTCGTGTCATCGTGTCATAAATAGGTCGTGTCGTAAACGGGTCGTGGCGTAAACAAGTCGTGTCATATATATTGTAAATGGGTCGTGTTGTAAATGGGTCGTGTCGTAAATGGGTCGTGTCGCTATCGTGTTTATAATCGTGTACCTGTATATGACCTATTTAACTTTTTATAATCAATTTTTAAAATAATTTTTTATAAAAATATTAATAAAAATATAAAATATATTAAAAATAAATTAAAAATTTTAAATATTATATCTAAAAAAAAATAAATAAATTACGCTATCAACAAATTAATAAATATATTAATTTTAAATGAACTTATTTATAGTTTATCTCTGAACTTATACATAATCATGTTAAATGTGTCATTTTCGGGTTTATCAGGTTAACCTGTTTATGACCCGCATTTAGTCGTGTCTAATCGTGTTTGACCTGTTTTGACCCAAACCCGTTTATGCTAAACCCAAACCCGTTAACTTCGTATTGTGTTCGTGTCGGGTTATCGTGTCATGTCACAAATTGCCACCCCTACTATAGATGTATAAGATTGACTCACTGGGCTTTCGAGCTCACCCAATCATTTTATTTTTAGGTTTTCGCAAGTCTATTGTATAGTAACTACTTTCTGACAGTGGAAACGTTCAAGGATGGGTTTATAATTGTGTTTTGAAACGTTATGTTAAAATGACTTTTGATGTAATTTTGGAACAAAACATTTGTTCTTCTTTTGTATAACGCCGAAAATGTAATCGAACTATATTTTTATGATTTGATGTTGTATTTATCGATGGACTGCGTTTTCATATTTTGACAATATAAAACTTGTAGAAAATGTTGTTGAACTTGATATTTTCTCGAATAGTAATTTGAGTATTTTCACAAGAAAAGTTTAACTAAAAGCTGATCAATATGGCTCACTATTTTGAAATTTTTTCATTCAATTTGTTTAAGAGAGATAGCAAAAATTTGTAGCAAAGGTAACATTCCGGTCGTCAGGAGATGGTAACTCGATGATCTCCATTCTGGGAAGTCTAGACCTGAGGCTGGGGTGTTACAACCATGAACCACTACCCGCAAAAGTGGTTTACCGCTTATTTTAAAAAAACAAAAAAATATGCTCATCATTTAAGAGGTATTTTCTTAATTTAAAAAAATAAGACTTAAAAATAATATCACCAAACACGTTATTTCTTAAAAAGCATTGTTTAAATAAGCTTTACTGAAATAAGATGATCTAACTAGAGTAATCAAACACTGCCTAACACTTTTATTGAAAATTATACTAAAAAAATAGAATTCATAACGTTCATAATAATTTTGAATTAAAAAGAAGTAAAAATAATTTACTTAAAACGTCATATCTTCAAGAATAGACAGCTTTTCTTTCCTTCTTTTCTTTCTTTTTCTTCCTCTTTTTCTCCTTTCTTCTTTCTTCTTTTTCGTCTTTCTTCTCTTTTTTTCTCCTTTTTTTTTCTCTCTTTATAATAAATTTTGGTTAGGTTTGGGGTGGGTCCCATTATGAAATATTTATTCTTATTAATATTATCATTATTAATTATTTGTTTTATTTTTTCATTTAATACACTCATTAGTTTATACAATTTCCCTAAAATCATGTATATTTATTTATAATTCATTAATTCAAACATGAAAATACATGTCAAACTTGTCAACTCAATATTCAAAAATATGTGTCGTTACAAATGGCGGGCAGCAGTGGTGTTCCAGTTCATCAGGATGATGATGATGATGATGTCAGTGGTGATGATGTTGATTATGTCACAAACGTTGAACTTTTTGGGGATGATGTGATCATCTTTTGTTACATGGTTGATGTGACATCTTTTTGCTGGTCTTATAAGCCAAACTTGTTTCTTTTAATTATGTTTATCATCTAGTTAATGATTGCATGTTTATGTTTATTGTTTATTGCTAATTGGTGCTTTCTTTCTTTATCCAAATTGCAGGTGTGTGTACCAATTTTTAATAACAAGTGTTATAACCTACAAAAACAAGGAATAGATGATTGAAAGAGAATATAAAGGGGATCACATGCGATTTACTATCCTAGATCTTAATTCATACTGTCTTCAATCTAATTTTAGTTAAATTCATATTTTGTGGAGTATGATTTAGTCCAATTGAATTGTGTGACCTTAATAAAATTTAAACATATAGTACATTGGGATTTAGAATTATTGAGTTTCTACTATTCCCTTAGAACGATTTTCGATGTTATACCGTCTTATTGCATTGGGATACTGTGTACGTACAGTTGTAGCAACAATAACAACCGTTTTTAATTGTATTTTAATCTTTTAGAGCAATCCATCAAGTTTTTCCCATTCAACACTTTTGCATGTCAAAAATATCATTATAAGAAGCCCCAAACTAATGGAACCTAAACTTTATAGCTCAATGAATTTTTTATCACATTAATTGAGAGTTTTAGTTAAAACAAACTAAAATAATTTAAAAACAAATATAAATTTGAGACAACATGGGTCAATCTACAAAGCCTTTGATCGTATGGCTTCAAGTAAGTCAAAATGTTAACTTAAGAACCTCTAAAACTAACAAAGCCTTGATCTCATGGCTTGTGAACTTTTGATTTCTTAACCATAAGTTGTAATGAAAATTGATTAAAATTTCTTAAAAAATGCATTTGCGGCTATTGTAAGCATTGACTGGTCCTTTTTTTAGGCCAATACTTTGACTAAGTCCAAATACCATCAAAAGAGTCTTTGGAACTGATGGAACCCCAATCTCATGCTCCATTAAAATTTTGACCCAGTTAACTAAATGTTTTAAATAAAATGAACAAAATAGCCTTAAAATCATTTTGAGGTTTATGGGAGTAATCCTCTAGTTTTTAATTTCATTCAACATTACAAGCAAGTGTATTTGGAATTATATTTGGATTTGCTCAAAATATTAATGAATAAAACGAAGAAAAGCCCTAGGTGAAGCCTTTTTTTTTTTAAAGTTTGTTTAATTCATTTAAACTAAAACTTTTGGTGTAGGGCTAAAAATTCATCAAGCCATGTGATCAATGTCCCATCACTTTTGGGGTTCTTTTGTGATATTTTAAGGGCTTTTCACATTTCTATACAGAAAAATATGAGTAATTACATAAATATCACCTTTTTCATTTATGTACGAAAATAAGAAACATAATAGCAAAAATACCGAAAACAGTTTGAAACCGAATTTTCAAAGAAAAAAGATCTCGAGTTTTTTGAAAAAAATGACACAATCAAATTAGGAAAACACGCGCTATCATTTCAAGAAGAAAAGAATTTCGATCATCAGATTATGAAATAATCTAAAAAAATGATTCTGGTATACACGAATTGGTAACCGATTACAACATTGGTATACAAAGATTCTTTCATTATTTTGTAAGTATGAAATTCTTTTATTTTTTGATTTTCAGTTCTACAATTTTTTCTGTAACACAAAAAAATGATTCTATGTAGATCAATAATAGAAAATGGTATACAAGAATTAGAAATGAATAACTGATTCTTACAGCATTTGTATATAAGAGATTCTTTCGTTTTCTGATAATATCTTGGCATACATAGTATATAGAGTGAACAACTTCTATATACATTTACAATATTCAGATACCTCACCAAATCTCGAATACTGCTCTCTATAGTGTATACAGTGTATAATTTGTGTTTAACTGTTATATATTTATAATATTCACATTGGTAATAAGATATACAACTGCCGTATACAAAACAATGTATTGATGATTCAAATACTAGTATATAGTGGGTATATCATTTGTATATATATTATTATATGATCAAATAGATATAGACTATGTATAGTATACATATACATATGATATATTAAGCATTGTAAATCACCATATGTGTTGTTAAATGTTAAAAAAGAAAAACAATTAGTTGATTTTTTTTTGTAGACTTAATATAGGTATCATATGAGAATACTGTAAGAATATCGCCTGTCTAACATAGGTATAATAGTTGAATAATATGTGAATAATATGATAATCTATTCTTTGAATGACGAAAATGCGTCGTGATAATCTATTCTTTTAATTATAATAGTATGATGAACGAATAAAGCCGGTATACCAATGGAGTGATGTGTAATCGGGCAATATTTGTTCTGGTATCACAATTGAATAACATCCGAATAATTCTTGTATACAACTTTTGATTGACGTGAATATTAGTATACAAACTTGAATGATGTTATCATTACGCGATATCTGTTCCTGGTATAATCTTCGTATAACCAACAGATAATGAGTATATAAAAACTCGAATGACGTGTAATTGTCCTGGGTTATCAATTCTGGTATCACAATCAAATAATATCCGAATAATTCCTGTATACAACTTTTCACCGATGTGAATATCTCGCGAATGACGTGTAACTGATCTGGATTATCTATTATGGTATCACAATCGAATAACATCTGAATAATTTATGTATACAACTTTTAACCGAAGTTTATATCCCATGAATGACATGTAACTGTCCTGGATTATTATCTATTTTGGTATCACAAACAAATAACATCCGAATAATTCCTATATACAACGTTTGGCCGATGTGAATATCGCGTGAATAATTCCAGTATACAGACTTGAATGACTTTCTCATTAATTACTAATTGTTCTTGATATAATCTCCGCACAACCAAGAGATAATGAATGATGTGTAAATGTCATGCATTATCAATTCTAGTATCACAATGGAATAGCATCCGAATAATTCATGTATACAATGTTTGACCGATGTGAATATTGCGCCAATAATTCCAGTATACAGATCTTGAATGACGTTATCATTATGCGATATCTGTCTATGGTATAATCTCAGTATCACGGATTGATAATACCTGTATACAAACTCCAATGATGTGTAATTGTGCTTGATTATCTCTTTTGGTATAACAATAGTATCACTTTCATATAATACATGTATACAAATTTGACGGACATGAATATCATGCAAATATTGCGAGTACACCAATCCGTGTTTACAATCTCAAATGACATGTAACTGTATAGAATAATTACTCTAGTATAACACTATTATAAGTTCCGAATCCTCTGCGTATACAAAATAAAAAACGTTAATATTTTGCAATATCTATCCATGGTATAATATCTACATTATATACGAATAATGAATGTATACAAATGTGAAAGGTGTGTAACTGTTGTGGTGACATATATATTATGGTATGACAAATGTATCATTTCTGAATAACTCCAATATACACATATGAATGACTTGAATACTTCACGATATTTGTTCCTGGTGTTATGTCAGTATTAAGGAGACCCGTGAAGCGTGGACAAATGCAGAATTGCAAACGAAGAATGGAAAGACGAGTTGCAAAATCGAAAAAAGAGCAAAAACTGCGTAAACTTAGGGCAACGACGAACAGAAATTTTTGCAATTTTTTTCAAGATTTGAATGTTTTTCGCAAGTTAGTTATTTTCGAATAACCAGGTTATAATGCCCCATTTTACAATAAGGCATTACCAAAAACAAAATGGAAATGTTGGTATAAATGATAAAAAGAAAGTTAAACGTAATTTTTTTTGAAAATATTTTTATAATAATGCTATTTTTTGTAATTTCCTCATATTTTAACATATAAAAAATGTTGGATGGAAAAAAAAAATCAGATGGGCATTACTCCTGGTCGCCTCAAACATATTTTCTATCTTTTTAGTTTAATTTAACAAAAACTTTTAGCTAATAGGTAAAAAAATTAATTGGGGCATATAATTATGGTTTTGTCGATTCTTGTGAAGAAGGGAAAAAAATTGATAGAATGCTTACAGTAGCCCTAAACGAGGTTTTTTTTTTTTGAAAATATTAAAATTAATTTAATTGATTGTTATTAGAACTTATGGTTAAAGGCTTAACAAATCAACTTGGCATTGAATCAGGGTTTTGGCTTAACAAATCAACTTGGCTTAACAAATCATGTTGTCTCTAAACACATATTTTTATTTTAAAGTGTTTTGGCGTTCGTTTCAAATAAAATTCAGTTAGTAGGGTTCAGAATTTGTTGGAGCACGTGATGGAGTTTTGTTGGTTTGGATGCTTTTTTAAATGATATTTAGATTTCTTGAAGTGTTTGAATACGAAAAAAAAAAATCTAGCGAAAATTAAACTAAAACTTTAAGTCAGAGGGTAATGGACGTATGAGATTAAAATTTCGGTGGATGTTAGGAATTCTTAAAATGATACTTGGATTCGCTATTTTGCTTGAAGTACCAGGTTTAAAAAATTTGTATAGAACACATACTTTGAAAGGATATTTCTGCACGAAAGATAAATATCTGCAACTTCAACAATCTTAGATGCAAGAAATACAGAAACGATGAAGAAAACAAGAAAAACAAAAATAGGAACGTTTTTCATTAATGAAAAAGACTTCAGAAGATTTTCTTTATTCATTTTGTCTGTGTGCTTCCACTTGATCTACCACCAAAACCAAAACAATACGTGGACTTACTAAACAACTACTTCACAACAACTTTTATTTTATTTTTTATTATTATTAGTTTCAATAGCTTGCAATATCTTCACAAATTTAAAACTTTTTTTTTTTTTTTAAGGCATTGAGAGAATGTAAAAAAAATTGACACCTGTGTCAAATGAAAGTTTGGTATTTTTGAGGTATTAGTGGCATAATTTTAATTAATTTGATTAATTACGTATAAAAAAAATAATCTTATTAATTTGAGACTCTTTAAATTGGGCCTAGCTTAGCTTCTATTATGGGTCTTCGTGAGATTGAACTTTTTTCTTTCTTGTCCTCCCCGTTTTTCTCGTTAGGAAAAAAAAGTACTTAAAAAAAAAAAAAAAAAGAAACCCTGATAGAGCGTGTCGGAGAAGTCGCCAAGACGTGCCTAAGAAGCCGCCGCTTGGGCTTCAGAATGGGAAGGGAGACGATAGGATGCAAACTCTCAAATGACGATAACACCCCCCCCGCCCCTTTCATTTTTTTGGTATTTCTTTTCTTTTTTAAATCGAAGGTTGGCTGTCACTGTCCTGAGTAACCACTCAAAACATCAAACGGCGCGCACACATTCGCGCCATTTACAACTACAATTTCCCGCCTTAGGCTTCGTCCTTCTGCGTTCTCTGCTTCTGTAGCAGCCAAGGAACGCCGAAAATATTTTATTGTTGTTGTTGTTTCATTACCTGTAACTAGGAGTCCAAAAAGAAGAAGAAGAAGAATATGTTCTACTCGCACACGTACCTCGCTCGAAAAAGCCCTTTGGGAACGGTGTGGATTGCAGCACACTTACAGCACAAGCTCCGCAAGAACCACGTCACTCACACCAATATCTCTTCCACAGTCGGTAAGTCTCCATTCTTTAATTTCCCTTCCTCTTTTTTCGCTTTTTCTAAATTACTTTTTCGGGCTACCTTTGAAGGTCGGAAGTAGGGTTTCATGTTTGCATTTTTTTTTCCATTCAATCTGTTTTTTGTCATCTTCAGTTGTCAGAACTTCAGTTCTGTTTGCTCACTATTTGTATTTTGGAAGTTATATATATAAATATATCTTTTTTTTTTCGTGGGATTTCTCTTGCTATAGGAGACAAATCTTGAACATTTATGTGTTAAGTTGTAAAACTACAAAAGCAGCCAAATGACAAAGATTTCTTCGTTACCTATGAAGCATTGTTGCATATGATAATAGGGTTATGACGGGTTTTAAGTAGAATTGGTAGAATTCGCAACCTAATGTGAAAGTGATGTGAAGCTGGCTTTGTTTATAAAATATGGATGTTTTGAAGCATAACCCAACTAGTTTTCCCTAAATTCTCTCTCCTTTTTTTATTTTTTGTTCTTTTAGATTCCATAATGTTCCCGGAAGTACCAATTGCGTTGAGATTATCAGCACACCTCTTGCTGGGTGTTGTGCGTATTTATTCAAGGAAAGTGGACTATCTCCACCATGACTGCACTGAAATCTTGACTCGCATCAGAACTGCCTTCATTTCGGTCCAAGACATTAATTTACCAGAAGATGCAACTTCTGCGCCGTTTCACTCTATAACTTTGCCTGATACATTTGAGCTTGATGCATTGAACTTGGACGATGAGTCGTATAATGAGAGGTAATATCTACTAGGATTATGCATTTTGCTTGTACCTAGCCACACACACACATACACATCTTAATGTAAATAATTCTTTGCTGAATTACAATTTTTTTTTTCTTGATTTCTGTTTAAATAATTGGAATATGGCCTTACGGTGATGAAATTGGCTTTAATTTGCAGGAGTCTGGATACCCATCTCAAGTCTATGGAGGATATCACAATGACAGGTTTGCTACTAATTTTATCTTGGTCAATGGAATGTGATTTCATATTCTCGTTCTAAGATTTTGGTTTTTTGTCTCACCCAGATCAGATACCTAGTGTAGGAGATCCATATGTTGCATTCTTCATCAATGAGGTTAGTTAAATTTTTGTATTAAAAAAAAATTTAAATTCTTTCTCTAAAATTTGCATCACATCTACTTTGATGCCCCTAACATTGCATGTTGGGTTTCTGTTTTGATTAGGACATTACAATGTCTATATCACCTGTGATGCAAACTCCAAATACTGAAGCAAGACCAATGGAAGTAGAGTAAGTTTCTTATTGTTTTTCTGCATTTTTTTCCTCATATCTGCAACTCTTGTTGCTTAAGTTCACACGGTCTTTTTTCATGTCAGTGTTCCGTCAGTTCAAGAGGATATTGGTACTGGTGTTTCGGATCTCAATGTGAGCAGTCAGAATGTTTCAGAAAACCATTTAAATGAGGAGGCCCGTCCTGAAATCGAACTTATGCGTGATGCCACTGACAGTTTTGAACTTGAGAATCTTCAAGATTTGATTGCACCTGATAGCAGAATCATTGAAAAGCATGGACACATGGAACAGAACATGAATGAGAAGGAGAACCTTTCGCCAATTATGGAGGATGTTTCAGTATCTGTGGGACAATCTCTTCCATCTCAACTACGTTCAGATCTGCCATCCCCTTTTGCATCTGCACGGTCGCTTGAGAACCTTAATCCATGTGTTTCACCTGAATTGGCAATTCGACCAACACCACAGGAAGAGAAGAAAAAACCAAAATCAAGGAAGCGTAACCGAATGTTTGATACAACTGTCGTATTGTCAAATAGGCATGTGATAGTTTTCTGAACTGATATTCCATGTGAATTTCTTGCTCAATGAACTATGAGTTTAGAGAATGTGACTCTGGGTTTTGCAGGATCATCAAGGAAGGTCTCAATGATTGTAGTTCACTAGTTTCCAAGCGGAAGAAGCTTCCATGCTCAGCTTTGGATGCTTGGAGATTCAAGAACAGGCCAAGATTGGAGCAATCCTTCTTTGAGTCCTTATTTTCTGGTGTGTGTTTTTAATTCCAGTATGTTGGGTTTCTCTTTCTAGTAATTGGTTAACAACTACAACTATTTTGCAGGGTTGTGTGCAGATGTTCAACAATTGTTGAATAAAGAGATAATGTCTTCAAAAGTTTGTAAATTTTCCATGGAGAAAACTGTTCCTGGTGGCATGGATACATCTTCAAATTCATTGCCTGACATTGATATGGAAGTTGAGCATTTACGAGCAGCAGAGCAGGAGGATAATGGAAGTTCGTTACCTGAGTTCGCACTTTCTCCATCCAGAAGGGGTGAGCTCACTCCGACAAGAAACTTAGGTTCAATGGAAGAGACCCAAGGCACTTTGGAGACTGAAATGCTGCAAACTCTAGAAGCAACAGAAGCAGCTGCATCTCTTCGCTCTGATCTAGAAACACCAGCTACTTATATGGAGTCTCAACTGGGCGTGGAGGAAACTGGTCTTTCAGACATTTCAGAGTTTGGACATTCAACTGAAGGAGTGAGTTAACTTTTCAAACACTACCGAGGGGAAACATTCTGCCTAGAATAAGACCTATTTAACTACCCGAATGCATATATGGAAAAATCAAACAATGTTATGTTTGTAGAAGAGGAAAATTTTCAGTGGCTTTTGACCTTAATATATATATATATTTTTCTGTAGGATCTATATTTTTTGGAGGTAGACAACACACCCATTGGTAAGCAGAGACTATTTGGTTCAAAACTCTGGTTGAGATTAAAGTTATAAAGTAAATGATTCCATCTTTGCCTATCCATTGTCATTCTAGGGCGTGAGGAGAATGATTTACATACATTGTCTGTGAGGACTAGGTAATGCATCCACTCAATTTGTCTCACTGGGTAAACTGTTTTTCTTTAGTCAGTTATCCTGAACATATTTCATATTTTCTTGTGATTGGACTGTAGGGCTGTGGCTCGATATTTAAAAGAACAGTCTCCTGTGACTGAAGTCTTGAAGAATCAAACAGGAAATCTAAGTTTGAACAAGATTCTAGAGGGGAAAACAAGAAAACAATGTGCTCGAATGTTCTTTGAAACACTGGTACTTTTAGACCAAGCTCTACCGTTGCAGTATTTTCATTTTCATTTCTCAATTTTTGTATGATCCATTTTCCCTTATACCTTCATGTGATTATGGCTGTTTGCATTCATAATTAGCATTAACGGCTTGGCTAATATGGTCCTTGGCTATCTTAATTAGTCATTCTTTTCTTTATATAGTTGTATTATTGTTTTCCTTCTATGTATGTCTGGCAGCATCTGATACTAAATTGCTAATCTTACTCATAAACTGAATTACATCTATTTAGTATCTAATACTCCATGCTTGAATGCCCACAAGCAGTTGCAACTCCACCCTGCCCAATTGAAAAAAAAAAAAAAATCTTAATTGCAAACTTCAGAAATTTCTTTTTGTAGGACATATATGGACCTGATCGACAGTCTGCTTGTTGCTCCGAAGAGGGAAGGGGGTAACTAAAGATATTTGAATTTCTTAGTGTTTCTTTCTTTCTTTCCTCTTTTTTTTTTTTTTTTTTTTTTTTTTTTTTTTTTTTTTTTTTTTTTTTTTTTTTTATTTTTGATTGTTTTTAAAAAAAAAAAACAATTATCATTTTTTCGTTCACTCTCTTCTTCTTCTTCCTTTC
>JAJIYU010011830.1:0-15015 GCA_030144865.1 Tinospora cordifolia
AGTTCGCTAAAAAGTTTCTAATCATATGATAACATGCAATAACAGGAACAAGCATAAAATTAACACTTTTTTCCTATTTAATCGGACAATGCAGTTTTCTTGTTGACTTTTATTTTTTTTATTAATATGATTCATTATATAACCTTGTTATTACCATTATTACCATTACTGTTGCTCATAATAATAATAATAATAATAATAATAATAATGATAATAATAATAAGAAGAAGAAGAAGAAGAAGAAGCATAAAATTACACTTTTTCCTATTTAATCGGACAATGCAACATTCTTGTTGACTTTTATTTTTTTATTAATATGATTCATTATATAACCTTGTTATTACCATTACTGTTGCTAATAATAATAATAATAATAATAATAATATATTATTATTATTATTATTATTATTATTATTATTATTATTATTATTTTGTAGGGATTGCACTTATTCCTTTTCTCTTTGTATAAGTATATACCTAAAATTCTTTGCAATGTTTGAGTCATGGAGATTCCTTTTGCCCAATAGAAAAATAACACATCTTAAATGTCAGAATGTTGGTCATTAAAAACCCTACATTTTCATACATTTCTTCAACACAAAAGTTTTGCAAAAAAAAAGTAAAAATAAAAAAAACAAAGTGGCATTATCTAATTGCCCCTTGTAAATCCCTTGTTCAAATACAACACTATGTGCTAGGTTGATACAAAAGGTAACTTTTAGGGTCTGTTTGGTGCATAAGATGGGATAAAATTATTTTGGTGGGATAGGATGAGATAAAAATATTTTTAAAAATATATTTAAAAAAAATTTAAAGTAAAAAAAAAAATTTGGGACGGATAACTCAAACCCACCGGTGGGATTGAGTTATCTCACCAACATAGGATAAGTAAGTGGGCCGGATAATTTTTTATCCTATCATATTCCTATCTCATGTACCAAACATGACCTTAAGGAGATTCCTTTGGCACTTCAATGGCACAACAAATATATTTCAGTAATAAAAGTATTGAGTAATGAAAAAGAAATCTTGTGCTATCTCTGGTCATAGAGGTCACGACAGAATAACTTGATTTGTGATTGACAAAAAGTTAAATAGGTTTAAGTATACACTCGGGACTTAACAATGTTAATATAATAGCAACATGTGTTAAATGTAATAACGTGAAATTGACTTACTTAATATGATTACGTTTTATATTAAGACCAATATTTTACATAGGAACTTTTTTATTTTTTTTAAATGAGTTAGTTCTATAAATTTATGATATTTTATTTAATTTTTACTATATTGGTATATAATTAAGAGTTCAAATTTTAATTTATATATTAATCTTCATTGGTGTAAGTTAAATAGGTCATAATAAATGTATCTAAAATTTGAAATTTATTAAAACAATTTAACTTATTTTTTTACCTTTTATTAAGCAAGTAAATTTTTGTTTGTTATTACAACGTGGTAATATGACACTTTATGTTATGACAATAAGAATTGCCACCATATCTTACACCAATTAGTGGTAATCTCTTAAATGTGTGGTGTAGCAAATACATTATTTTCTTTTTTGTGCTTCTTTAATCAAATAAGGAGCACTATCATTCGTATTAAGGATGTAAGTAACCTGACTTAACCAAATCTGACTATGGCGGGCCAAGTTTGATTAAGTTTTACGCAAGGTCGAGTTGGTCAAGTAAGTAAGTTTTTAAACCAACCCGAGTGAATTAGGTTAAGTTATAGGTTATACAATTCTAAACCTATCAAAACCCGACCCGACTATGTTTTTTTTTTTCTATTTTTCTCCAATATTATGAATTAAACTGATTTTTTAGCAAATAGATGAATCTTAGTTTCATATTAATGGATTGATTTTGATTTTATTCATTATTAATGTAACTTTATTATAATTTATTCATATTTTTTGATATACCAATTCTGGCTTACCGATAATAAGTTGAATGATCATACATCTGGTAGGAGATGACACTTGAGATAGGAATCTCTAGATTCGAAGATTAGAATTATGACATGATTTGCCACAGAATCAAGAGGCAAATGGTGGATTATGAAATCATACAAAGATTCGAGATGTCGAAGTTCAACATCAATTACAAGCTTCAATTCAACACTCAAAAGAGAGAATTTACAACTTTAAAATTTGATTTTACGAATTTGGAGATAATGTTAGTAACAAATGCTCCCAATTGATCAGATTTGCAAACTAAGCGAACTCGAGTTTCTAGGTTTTTTCAAATTTGATTTTTCTCGTATTTTTTCTACTTGGTGTTTGATTAAATTCCTCAATAGTTAAACTTGGTTTAATTATCTATGTTATACTTGTTCTCATGTCACTTGTTTAAAGTAAGTGTTTTAACTCTCGATGCTTGTATTCGATCATCGAAGTTCAAGTTGTTTAATCTAGTTTCAAAATTCTCGATTTTTTTTCAAAAATTGTTTTGTATGATCTTTTAAAAAATTCAAAATTGAAATGAAAAATGGTTTTGATCCAACCTGGTTTCTAAGAAAAAAACAACATGTGTTTCAAAACCTCAACTTTGAATAAGACGCAGTAGGCCAGTTCTCTTATAATCAAGTCCAACACTGAACAGTGCTCCTATTGCCCTAGTGCCAGTCTTGCAGTACACTCAAATAGCCCTAGTGCCCTCTTGGAACCGTCTGAGATCTAATAAGGACACAACGTGAGTTCTTTGATTATTTTCTGTAGCACTTCAATCGTTTTACATCATTTGAAGTTTTGAAAACTTTCTTTACTTGTCTAATTCACTTCCAAGACCAAAGTGGCTCTTTCTGGCAGGCCCATTTTGTTGCTACCTTGTTACAAAAAAAGAGAAGACCAGTAAACGCAGAAACGCCAATCAAAAGCAGCTTGTATCAAACTTACCCGTTTACATACACATAATACACTGAGCAAGACGTTAGTGAAATCCTATTTACTCTGAATGCTGGGATACTTCGAGTTTTGATGCAGCTGCCTTATCCAAAAACCAGACCAGCCTTCCGTTACTGGGCTGGACCAACTGGGCTGGGACCAACGGCGACTGATAAGATTCTAGATTGTCTATTGCCAAGTGTACAGCATCTGCCTTGCCACCACCTGTCACAACCACAGCCACATTGGACGCTGAGTTTATAACAGGCAAAGTGAAAGTGATCCTCTCAGGTGGGGGCTTTGGGGAATCTGTGATGAATGTGACCCAGTCATTCTTTTCCTCAAGTGCAGCATGATCTGGGAATAATGAGGCAATGTGCCCATCTGGTCCCAATCCAAGAAGGATGAGATCAAACTTGGGGCAGTCACTGGTCTCAGATACACCAACTATACGGGTCTTCACTAGTTGCCGCAGGACAAATTCGTAGTCATTTGCTGCTTCCTCTGCAGACATGGAATCGTTGATGGAGTATACATGACTTGGTACCACAGGCAACTGGCAAGAGATAGATACACGTAGGGTAAGTATATGATGAACCTTAGAATCTTTGAACAGCTCTAGTGGCAAATGAGAAACAGCAATTTAAATATAATGTAAACTAGATTGTTTCTACTAGTTGAAAAGTCTAATTTTACAATCCACCAAATGAGTATAGAAGATTGGCGATGAATTATTGGTTAAGCATTTGGCAAGTATTCATGCATGAACTAGCAAGATTTCTTTGCCCTTTTTTTTTTTTAACTTTGAAAGTTCCTCAAAGGCATGAGCTTTATGTGTTGGAGAAACAAAGATGTCAGTGATCAAGTGAAACTCAACAAATGGGCTTCAGGCCAGCCTTCCACCATAGTAGAGTGAGAAGTGAAAAAGAACAAAAGTTGTCACTTAGCAATAGGAGAAACCATAAAGGATCAAAAGCACATGGATGTCATGGACTTTCCTAGAGCTAGAGGAAATTTGCCAGCATGTACCTTTGAAAAGTTTAAGCCCCAGATGAATTCTACATATGTATTTGGATAAGAAGAATGTTCAGCAGCACTACAAGAAGTCTTGTTCCAACTAAATTAGAGTTATATACACCATGAAGTTCATGAAATCACTAAAACACGTACGCAGCAACTTAAAATATCAGATTGAAAATTTCCATCTTGATATTTCTTCAAAATCTCTTACAGCCTCACAATTTTCCTTACAAATATACGACCAAGCTTTTCACTTTTATAACATTCCCTTAACATGGTTCTTGTATCAAAATCATAAGGGAACCAAGAAAACCCCCAAGGGAAAGTAGTTGCCTAAACTTGTAAGAGGTGTAATAGGATATAAGATTTCTACAAGCCCTTTTTTTTTAAGCAGAATCTACCCTTCATGGCAAGACCGAGATCCTCTTTTATCGGTCAAAGCTAGTGCTGATTTCCAAAGTTTAATTGGATTATGTCAAGGTGTGTGTCCCCTGCACACTATATTTGTAGCAAAGATATATTTAAATTCTTTAAGAAAAACATAAAGAAAAATCTTATACAATCAATAACAAAAAGGGTTTATTGCTCAAGTATCAGCACAAACGCAATAATATTGCTCCATTTAGAAAGTAAAATGCAATAAAATAAAGAAAGAAAGAAAGAACCAGAGAAAAAAAAATGATTTGAACAATTGCAAGCATGGTTAAGGAGTGTTTGTAAGTAAAGAGTTCAAACCCATTTTAAACACAATTTAAGCTGGAATCATTGGAAAAAAAAAAAAACATTATGACTCTCAAGAACATGCAAACATATAAGTAATGCTTATGTTTGGACGTAGCTGAAAGGGTTCAAACATATTGTAAACACAATTAAAGCTGGAATCCTGTTATCCACCCAAAGAAGCCAATTAGAAAACTAAAAGCATCAAACCAAGGCTAGCCCAAAGTGGTTGAGCCAAGGAAACTCAGTTGGCCATGCCCAAGTTGCAGCATTTACTCCAAAAGAACATACACAAACATAACAACTCTGAAAGAAAATAGAGATGTAAAGATCTCAGAAATCAGAACACCAAGGAGAAACAGTGCAAAATAACACCAAATTAGTACATAGATAGTGATATCAATGTGAGAGGTTCAAAAATCTAATGAACACAAATTAGTTGAGGAAAACTAACTTATTTAAGTTAATGCACAAATTGTGTCACTGGCATGTTCTTCTGCTTGTTGCAAAAATTCACAAATTGTAACCAACAAGGCAACAATGACCGCAGGAAATCCCATTAAACAAATGCAGTAAGTACAAGCATAAAATACATGGAGAAACTACATTAAAGCTATTTAGAACACAAATAAGGAAAGAAACACATCAAATATAACAAGACTCGTAACTTTATCTGCCAAAATTGCTTAGGCAATTAAAGAACATCAACAAAATAAAATAATTTTTTAAAAAAGAAAAATCTAGTCAAACCCATTAATTGTGCATGTGAAACATAATATGATTTGGAAATTTCTCTTCCAGAACATCTAAGGCCTAGATATGATTACTGGCATGGATATTAGCAGACATCTTAGCTGCTACTATGGCTAGAAATCCATCCATTTAAATGTTGATACAGATGTCTAAATAATCTGAAGTGGACTAATTCATTTTTTTCTCCTTTAGTTCTAATTTGTGAAATAACGTCTTATTGAATTTCTGACCACATGCAGTTGGGAAAATGGTTTGTGGAGTTGAGATAGAATTAAGTTATGCTTTGTTCAAAAACAGTACCTCACATAGAATAACATGGTGCCCACCTTAAATTACATAGAAAATGGATTTACAGTCATAAACATAGTGGCTCATGATTTATTCGGTAGAATGATTGATTAAGAAAGTAAAATAAAATAAAAATTAAACTAAACTATCCATGAACCCAGTTTTTAAAGAGTTATACTAATGCTGCCAAAGGTTTTTATGTCCAAAGTACTCTCAGTTGTGTGTAAAGAGACTGATCAAATCTAAAGGGGCAAGAGATGGACTAAAATTACGCTTGCAGACAAAGAGATGCAATTGCACAATTTGTCTCAAAGAAGCCTGTAAAATAGAATCAAATAAAGAAATTTTCTGCTTCCACTAATCCACTCTAATTAGCAAAATATTAAAAATAAATAAATTAGCACTGTTATTTACTCGCTCAATAATTTAAATTCCTTGTTAGGGTACAAACAAAATGTTGGACCCTCAAGAGGGGGTGAATTGGGTGTTTTAGCTAATTTCAAAAAGTTGTTAATTCATATTTTCTATCCCTTAAATGAAGCATTTTAGCAAATGGATCATGAATAACAGTAATGCAGAAAATAAATGCTAAGATACAGATTTTTACATGGGTCAGAAAGCTTTTTCCTGCTCAACACCAAAAGGAACCTTTTCTAAGATTCTATAATCTTTGTTTCGCGTTAATGGTGTAAATCAAACAGTTAAACTAATGCCTTTTTACAAGTTCAAGGTATACCTATTCTTTTACTGACTCAGGATAAACCTATAATATTTTTATCGAGGTAAGGAGGAACCAGAGCCAGAATTTGATTCCCAAGTGAACAACAATCACTTGACTCAAATTGTTCATACTCAAAACGAATGAGGGGTAACAACTAAATGACAACCTTGTTCTAAATACTTAGAACAAGTGCAATGAAAGCTCAAAGTCTCAAATATACTTAAAACCTCGAAACACTTGCACAATGATTTCTTCCAAGATTTCCCAGCCACACAATTAAAAGAATGTCACAGTTGAAACCTCAATAGAAGACAAAAACACCTCAATTCAATCCGAATCAAAAGAATGCAGCTCAACACGTGATCATGATTGACTTTAACAAAAAGATGAAGCTTTGAAGAATCTCAGCAAAATCATTCTTAAAGCATGGGTTTCTCCAAGTTTTTGTGGCTATTCCCCTTTGGCACAGTTGCAGTGAAGAGTTCTGGAGCAAGATAATAAAACTTCATGATTAGAATAGGTTAATGGTTGTTTAAATAGAAATCCAAGTTCAAAAACCCTAAAAATGACATCAATTGCCAAGTTAAAAGATTACAAATAGTTTAATCATGAATGTCCATAAATGCACAAGGTTAAACCTTGAAAAAATGGAAAACCAGAAAACTTCCTGTGGAGTGTGTCCATAAAGCAGGAGTGAATTTAATAAAAAAAAATTCAGTTTCTGTGTCAACTTGCCAGAACAAAGTCCATGGTTCTGGAACACATTCCACAATATCGGAAAGAAAAAACGACACATATGGTCAAAACCTGATGGAACACATTCTGCAAGACTTGAGAACACTGGATCAAGATTGCCTTTGCCTGGATTATGTTTCTCACTGCTGGAGTGCATTCCCCCATAGGTAGACAAAAATGGAGGGTTTTCTCTACTAGAGTTTGTTCCTTCAAGAGCAATGCATTCCATGGATTCTTGGAAACCATCCATATATCAAGAATTTCATTCTTGAACACGTCTAAGTTCCTTGAACAATAAAACATTGAAAATTGAATTTGGAGCATCATTTGAAACTTAAAAATAGATTAAATCATGAGTTTTCAAAACAGGCAGTCATGAAGTAAGTTTCACAAAAAAAGATACTCATTGTATTTCATTCTCATACATCAAACGATGTGAATGATTTATGCACAAACACGTGCAATATGTTCATCTCATGTTGAAAGTAATGATAAAAAAAATTTAAAGCTTGCATTTAAAAATACACATCAAAATGATCACACATTAAGAACTCAAAAACTAATATGATAAGATGCAATGCAATGGAAAACATTTACAAGAAGTTTGGTCATATTTTAACTCCAATCAAATCAGCTCACTTTTGTTTCTTTTTCTTAAAAAAGTCAAAAGAATGATGAATTGGTAAATAGGAAATATATATATATATATATGAGAAGCTTCAATAAAATTTACTTATGATCACAATCGAAACCAAATTGAAAAAAAAAAAAAATGAAGTTGACAAACCAGAAATCAAATACAGAAAGTTTGGGAAAAACCAATCAACAAAACAAGGAAGAAATCTACAACCTAACAGAATCTAAAGCAATCACAGAATAAAACACTATTTCCGTTGATTGATGACTTAAATTGGACTTCAACTAATCCTCTATTAATTTCAACTTGACCTTTGTTGACTTACCACCTTGTCTTGACTTATTGCAAACCAAATATCTCCTCTTGACTTCAATTTGATAGATTATTGGTCTTCAACAAGCCTGAGTCATGAATTAACCTTAATCTTGATGTTTGGTATTAAAATACATTCAATAAAACAACTACGAACATGGTTGTATCGTTTGTTAGCATCAAAACAATTAGGAGAATTCTAAGTGGAAAACCACTTAGGCCCACATACAATTCCTTGGTAGCAACTTTTTATGCACGGGTTCATTTATTCCTCAGAATTTGACAATCAGTTATGCCAAAAACAATTAGGAGATTCTTAGTGGAAAACCACATAGGCCAAAACAATTAGGATAATTCCAAGTAGAAAACTGTCTACGCAGACATAAAATTCCTTGGTGGCAAATTCACCCCAATATCTTTGCTTTTGTTGGGACCTTGGCCAACTAAAACGATCTTCACTATTCTTGGTTGATCCTTTCTCCTCTTCCTTCACTATTGTGATGAAGTTCTGGAACGATTTTGTTGAATATTCTCCATTAGTTGTTCCCATCCATATAATTCCATCAGGTCTTTGGAAGAACCTAACTTCCTCAAGCACTTGAAGCATCACAGTTACCTCCTGCTCCTCCTTCAGTTCAAATTCCTTTGAACTTAAGGTCCCATCCTTAATAATGTTGTCCCTCTCTTCCCTCCTCTGTTCTGAAAACCATAATATCTGCCATATAGAGTCTTGAAAGCCTGTATAATCTAAGAAACTATGCTTGAAAAGAAACGACACCACACCAATAGTCCTCCCATAATTTAATCTCTTTCCCATTTCCCAATTTCTATTTCATTTGTTGTCTTATCTGTGGGTAAATTGCATGGACCTCTAAATGTGGTCTTTGGATTAATACTTATTCCTTTTCCTACATCCTGCACCCCATGAATGCTCTTTATGACTTCACTCCATGGTTTATTCCTTTCCTTGTATATTTTCCATAGGCACTTCCTAGCCAAGGCAATAGGCACTTCCTGCCTCTAGACTTCCTACTCCTAGGCTCCCTTGATCTAAGCTCCTTTTGACCTAGGACCATTTTACTGGACTGTTAGTTTTCTTCTCATCCCCCTTTCCCCACAAAAATTCTTTCATCAATCTTTCAATTTCCTTGGCTACCCTCCTTGGGATTTTAAAAATAGAAAGGAAATACATGGGAATGGCCTCCAGAACTAACTTCAACAATAATAGTCTACTCCCTCTTGACAAATAGCTTGTCCTCCATCCCTATCCTTTTCCTTATAATTTGAACCATTTTCTCTTAAAATGTATAACTATTAGGATTACCTCCCAAAGGTAAACCCAGATACTTCAGAGGCCATTCACCTACAATCACTCCCATCACTTTAGCAACTTCCTCCACTTCTTTCCTTTCTACATTTATCCCTGCTACCCAACCTTCTCCATATTAAATGTCATCCCTAATAACCTACAAAATATCCTCATAATTGCTATCCAATTACCATGTTTGTTCTCTAGAAACAGTAAGCAATCATAAGCAAAGTGGAGATAAGAGATTGGAATCTCGTTTTGTCCTACTTTATTAATATATTATTCTCATAGTTTTCTTTCAAAAAAAAAAAAGGCCTTCAACCGCCTTCTTCTGAACTACTTCCCTTATCAAGCCATTGAAAGTATCCACTACCAGCATGTACAAGAAAGGAGACATTGGATCTCCCTGCCTCAATCCTTTTGTTGCTATTTTATTTACCCCTTGGCCCCCCATTTATAAGGATTTAGTAATTGACTGTACTTAGGCATCTTTTTATCCCCTCCATCTTTCTCCAAATCCTTTATCCTTCATCACATAATCAAGGAACTCCCAATCAACTAAGTCATATGCCTTTGCAAAATCCACCTTCATCAAAATTCCTTTCCTCCTTGTGGCGCTATAATATTTTACTACTTTATTTGCAATTAAAATTGCTTGTGTTATTTGCGTTCCCTTCACGAATGCCATTTGTGTTTCATTTACTATGTAATAAAGAAGCTGCCTCATCCTATTGGCAACGATTTTGGCTATGATTCTGTACAGGCTTATGGCTATGTAATAGGACTAAAATTTTTCACTTTCAGTGAACAAGCTCTCTTTGGGATAAGTTATATGTATGTCTCATTCATAACTCTGTTTATTTTTTCATCCTAATAAAACTGTCTGCACACTTTCCGGATATCTTTTCCGATTATCTCCTGGTTTTTCTGATAGAACTCCATCGTAAAACCATCAGCTCCTAAAGCTTTTCCTCCTTTGCATCTAAATACTGCTCCTTTTATTTCCTCTTCTTCAAAAGGCCTGTCTAACCACTCACTGTTTTCCCTTGGGATTGCCTTTCAGTTCATATTTTGATTCCTAATCTTCTCTTTGCCTTCCCATTGTACAGGTTCCTAAAATATATGAGAATGATTTCGTGTATACTCTTAGGTTCCTTGATAATTTCATTCCTTTTATTTTCAATTCTTGATATATAACTCCTTAAGCTTCTTATGGATGGGACTTTATAGAAGAACTTGGTATTCGTGTCCCCCTTCTTTGGCCCACTTTATTTGTCATCTGTCTGGCTATTCTTTCCTTTTTTTTTCCCAATCCATCTCAAACACTTCACTGATCAACTCCTTTCATTTTTTCTTGCGATTTCATTACCTTCTCCCTTAGCCATTACCTTCTGTATTTCTTGAAGCTTTATATCTATCCTCTCCCTCCTTTGATCGTCTCTGTTTCTGTTTCCCCTGTTCTATTCCTTCAACTTCTCCTTGACTCCTTTGAGCTTTTTTATAAAATTGTATCCTACCAATCCCTTTGCTTGGATCTCATTCTCCATTTTTAATTTTGTACTTGAACTGCGGTTTGTGGAGTCCGCATCCAAGCATTTAGAAATCTGAATGAGGTTGGTCCCCATGTTGTGCACCCCATAACATCATTGGCCAATGGTCAGAGGTTAACCTCTGGAGAACTACCTACTTGGCCACTTTCCACATGTTCTCCAAAATAAACCTATCTGGACATAGTCAGTGCAAATCTTTCATTTGTCCAGGTGAATTCAAAATTAGACAATTCTATGACTCTCTGCATCAGATCATTAATCAGGTTGTCAAATTGGGCCATCACCGAAGTAGTACTGATTTTTTTCATCATGATCAACTCACAACTACTGAGGCAATTCTATCTTAAATAAAGAGTGTGTAAATAAAGTAATAAACAGTATTTATAGGTGTCCTATGCAATAAAACCACACAACAGATGTTGAGAGTGTCTTCCATTCTTAGTCTTGAAATGCCTCTTCAGTTTTGCAAACCCCACCACCCTCGGGAAAAAAAAAAGAATAGAACACTTGGACGCTGATAAGTTAATAATTATCTCAATCACATTTTTTTATCTGAAAGATGGTAAATATTAATTGAGAGTAAAATCGTTTTCCTATCAGCATTATTGCTATCAATCATGAAAAGTGAGAGGTGAATGTCAATGGACAAGATTGAAATACACCACAAACATTGCATCTAGGTGTTGTGCTAGGAAACCCCCTCCGTGTAGAATATGAAAAGAAAAATTATAAGCTTCTCTTATTGCCTTCTCAATCTGTTAATCATCTCATTCTAGAAACAAAGAAGGCTATATTTAAAACAAAAAAAAAATCAAGAATAATGTACAATCAATGAAATGCAAATGATGAAGCATCAATCAAGCTACAAGAAGCATGAGAAGCATGGAAACAAGGATTCATCTGATAAACTCCAAAGTATCATGCTTATTCACTATTATTTCTAGACATACTGGGAAGTGGCAAGTAGTGTTTTCAAGGTTTCACTGAGGCATTGATTGGCCATTGCCTGGGCATTTTCACTTCAAATCACCTAGGTGGTTTTCCAGGTAAGTAGTAGAGATTCTTGGTATATCTCAAATTTTTAGATACCTCGTGATAATTTGAAAAAAAAAAAAAAAATTAAAGAAGCATCAAAAAGGATTTTCAAACTTTTGTATTCACTTTTATCTCTTATGAAAAGGATCTCTTAACCTTTTTATTTATTTTTATCTTTTATTTTGTTATAAATAAATAGATGAAAACCTATATAATTTTATCGTAAAAGCCAGCATAAAGTCTTGTTTTCGAAACATAGAAAAAGACTACAAATTTCAATTAGAATTGGTACTCTTCTATAAGATTTGTAGCTACAGAAACGTCCTTTATAAGTTTTTATTATAAATGTTTCTCATGAAATATGTTTGTAGTTTAGATTTTAAAACCTTATCGTGCAACTTTTTTTTATTGCCTAAGCCAAAACTAGGCATGTAGAAACCAACTCACGTAAGCAAGTTTAATCACTTGAAGATTGCCATTGCCAAGAATCAGATTGGATAGACTATTAACAAATAACAAAATAATCTGACTTGTCAAAACAACATCTCCAGGATGGCTGAGGTATCATCTACTCGTAAAACATACAATGCAAATTAAGTCTTTCTATAAATGTAAGCTCAAGCTTAGCTAATAATTGACTACTTGAAAATGCATTTAATTAGGAAAACAAAAACATATCTCAAATAACTATAGAGGTGGCTTTTCTATTAATTCATAGCAGAAGCAAACAACTTAATATCAGCTGTCTGGTATATAAAACAAGAACTATGGGAGAAATAATTTGGATCTACATACCCTTGACAAAAGTCCATCTTTTGCTAACTTGTAATTACTATCTGCATGATTCTTTGCAACTACACGCTCGTCCACCCAAAATATGTACCACTTGGCCCAATCGACAGTCTTGTTATAAGGAGCTTCGCAAAGCTTTCTGTTTCAAATGAGAAGCATAAGCTCCAAAACCAAGAAAACCGTACAACCATGTGTGTGTGTGTACAGATAGAGAAAAAGAGATAGATATCTAGATAGACATACAAGAAGAAGAAATATACCCCATCAAGCTGATGAGAGAACCACCAGACAAGGCAATGGCAAAAAACCCCCTCTCTTTCACTGAAATCTCTGATAGATCAGCTATGTAATCTGCCAATTGTGTTGATAGATCATCTGAATTCTCATAAATTTGGACTTCCCCTCTGTTGTTAGGACCCCGGGGAAGAGCCATTCTCTCCATAAGGCTAAAATTAAGCAAATAATCCTACATGGAAACAAAGAAACCTTAGTTTACTGATGAGATTTTTGGTAAACAGTTTGCTTCAACCATTCCATCTTAAATTCTACACTAATATTTGGTAACTCTACTTAGCCATGTCTTACACTTTAAAATGCATATTTCATCTTCCATCAGGTTCGACTTTGTCTGCATTTTTTCATATCTTTTCTTCAAGAAAAAAAAATATATACCAAAAAGCTTGCTTTTTCACTAAACCCGGCTATTTTAAGAGCATTGAGAGTAGAATTGACAGGCACTGCCAAACTACAAATTATGAATAAATTTTCAAATCAGTGAATGAAATAAAAAACCAAGATTCAGATTATTCTTGCACTTCATAGCCATTGAAATATAAAAAAGCGAAAAACAAAACCAAGTTTTTCCAACTAAAAATTTAATAAGCTCTTCACTCCAAGCGTCGGAAAGTCACAGTTGATCACAAAATTGGAGGATTTTACCCGAGTGGAAAAGCCACCATTTTGGCTCATGAAATCATAACACCGGCTAAGATCCCTTCAACCAGAGCGATTTGAGCAGCTCTTTCCAGTACATTAACATAAAACATTAGAATTGACTCGAAAATTCCATTCCATCGAAAGACAGACATAGGTCTCACTCCAGAACGAGAGAAGCCCAGATCATAAAACTATCTCAAATTTCAAAACCCAGAAAATAAAACTAAAAAAAAAAAATGAATTAAATGTTATGGGCATCTAAAATTCTAAGGAACTGAACAAAAACCCAAAAAAAAAAAAAAAAAAAGGCGCAAAAGGCTTACGAGAAGATGATCAGAGATGACTGGCAGAGACGGGCGAAACCAAAAATCGTTGAAAAATGGTAACAAATAATAAAAATATTGTATCATACAATATGCTACTATAATGACAACAGCAACAATAATAACGTACAGACCCATTTAATGATTAAACTAATAAGGAAGAAGGTGAGAAGAATTTACCTTCCACGTGCATCCCACGATCGTGACAGAACAAACTGAGAAGAGAGCTGAAGAGCAAAAACCCAAAAATAAATAAATAAATCAATAAAAGAATAATTTTTTTAATAAAATATGTTATTTTATTTTCCTATAGAAATACATACCGTTGCACCTCCATGCGAACAAAACAGAAAAAGGGTGAAGAGCGAGGGAAAAACAAAAAAAAAAAAATCAATTTCAAGAAAACAACAGGCTTTGAAGATACACCCAACACCTGTTCGAATAAACACCTGACACGTGTACGAATCACCAGCTTCCGGCTTTAACCTCGACTTCACGACTTATGAAAAAAACAACAAATTCCCACCTACCCCACTGCTTGACCAGCATTACTTAAAGATCTCTTCTTTTCTTTTCTTTTCTTTCATTTTTTTTTTTTTTGGCCCCCTCACCTTTTCTTAATCAAAATCTTATATGAGTCAGGTAATGTGGGTAGATTGAAATTTTATAAATCAATCCCAACTGAAGGCATCTTTAACACTCCCGTATAATATATTGAGGTGACGCTTAATGAATTGTCATATTTTTCTCTTTAATAAGGTCTGTAATACATTTAAATATGAGCTGCAGCTCCTTTTTAATGCGTTACAGATTTTTATTTTTTATTTTTTATTTTTATTTTTTTAAATATGAGTTAATAACGTTCATTGTCCTCGGCGCCCAAGCAATATGAAAATTAAGAGTTCTTCTAGATAATATTTTAATTTAAATTTATTAGATTAGATTGAGTTAGATTTAAAATCTTATTAACTTAACTAGATTATGTTTAGAGGTCAAC
>JAJIYU010011831.1:0-15016 GCA_030144865.1 Tinospora cordifolia
TTAAATTTCATAATTAATTCTACTAAACCTTAATTTTCATTTAATTATCAAATTAAGGTTTTATTTGTTTAATTTTTTTCTATATCTCTAATATATTTTATTTTTCATGTGACAACCCACAATTTGCACCCAAATTTTATTAAAATCTTTGAAATTAATTTTCAAAATTCTACGGTATTATAGTAGATCAGGTTGCGTACTTCCTTGCTCTAGCCATTTCTACAATTCGAGTAGGTTGTCAGTATTTGCCTTGTCAAACGTTCGTACTATCATGACTCTAGATTAACGTTTCTAGGTTCTCATTCTGTTCAGTGGCCTAAAAGTTTTTCTTTTAGGTTCTTTTGATGCATGGGTACAGGATTTTGTCTCAAAGTAAATAAATAGCAAAACATGCATAACATACAATCATACAATCAAGCTAGCACAGCAAGGTTCCAAGCTTCCACCTAAACTTTTAGGTTCAAGTGTCCCATACCACTCTATTCCTTTCACTTAGCCCACTACACTCCACCGTCCCATACTAGTTCGCACAGAGAAACCCATTCTGGGAGAGTTATCGATCATTCACCACACATCGTCTATTATTCTCCAAGTCCAATCTTCCTCCATAACCTCGAGTTTCTATGCATCCCATACTACATAGAAATTGAGAGATGTAGAAGTTTTCCAATCCTATATCCTGATCAAACAATTTTCTATTTTCATACAAGTTTAGCCTCTAGCCTATATACTAAAGATTTATGCTTTTGATCCACTATGCCACCCATGGCTACAATACATTTCTACCTAAGGTCTTCCCTCTGGACATAGGGTTCAATCTGGTTGACTCACAACCTCTATCTAGTCAAGATACTACATTTGGCATCTTTTTCGACTTCTATTCGCTTCTTGCCCTAATTTTCCACCTTCAAATTTTCTTTTATAGAAACTAAGGGCATTGTTCAACTCGAATACTCATATAAGCTAGTAGGACAACCTCTAGATCGGGCAGTGAGACCGAAGTCTACTTAGCTACTACGCTTTCTAGGGCAGGATAACCCACCTTCCTTTCAATGTTTAGCTTTACTCGGGACAAGGCTTACCCACTATCAGCTCAACTTGTAGTATCTGTATCCAAACAAAACTTTTTAAATCATATGTTTTCTTTTTGAAAATACTTTCTAAAACATTTTTTAATTTCAAAAATAGAAGGTAGGGTATTAAAATTTCAATTCAGTTCAATGTGAAACCCTAATTTGAGTTTTTGATTCTTGTTAAGCAACTAATGTTTGACTTTCTAATTCTAGCTTAATGAACACATATTTAGGCTTGACTTTTTATTATTTTTGCCCAATGCACCTAAAGCTTAGGCTCTGATACCACCTTCGTAACATCCCAACCCCCAAGAGACAGGTTAAAGCTCCACCACAAGGCGGGTTGGGTCCTATGTTACATTTACAAGTACACAACTTGCATCATTTTCTGTTATCTCAAGTCTTATTATTTTTCAATGACCACAAATATTTAACTTTAAATTTAATAAGACTATTACAATAGAGATAAAAAAATATTCGCTTTTTATTTACTTAATAAAATAAAAGAGTACATACTTTAAACTCTTTTTTATTCAAATAAGTAAAGGATTGCATGCTTTCATTCACATAACTAAAACTTGAAAGAGAGTACATAGGTCTCAAAAATTGAAATAAAATTCAGTAGAAGTTAAATGAATCTAAAGTGGGTAACATGCCCTTACATTAAAAAAAAAAGAAACTTTCCAAAAAAAATAGAAACTTTCTAAATGTAGCTACTATTAGATTTCCATTGCCATCATATTTAATTTCCTAAAAATGATAAAAAGAGAGAGGTGAACATATGAACACCTATAAATACCCCCTCTTGCTCACATTCATCTCATCCCAAAGTAAAGACTTGACACTTCCTTCTTTGCTTGTTCTTGCCTTCTTCTTTGCACCTCTTCTCACTCTCTTTTCTTCATGTGTGAAAAGTTCTTATTTCAAAATTTTAGAGAGTTGTTGAAGTAGTTCTGTTGGTGATTAGAAGATCTTGAAGTTCTAAAAGTGGTAGATAAGGGGAACTTCTGCTGGATTCTACAAAAAAACTCGGATTAAGGTGGAGTGGATTTCTTAAATATCTACTTTGCTATTTTAAATTTCTAGCATGTTCATGTTTGTTTAAATTCTAATTTTTAGCATGTCTTACTTTAGTTTCAACATGTTTAATAATATTTTAATTTTAGTTAGCATGTTTTTATGTTTTAATCACTCATGAGAGCATGTCATACTTAGAATCCATATTTAGGATTTAATTCAATGTTTCAAGCATGCTATGTCCTGTTTACATGTTTTCTTGGCTGTTTAAAATTCTGATATTTAAATTTTGAATTTATTTTATGATTATGTAATTCTTAAATATAAGAAATTGAAGATAAAAACCATGTACTGTCATAGTGACCCGTATGGGTGCTATGGGTGTTTTTAACACATGCTTGGAGTGTGTGGTTGAGGGGCGCAACTAAGGGATGGTATGTGGCATCCAATGGAAAGTGACAAAGAAATGTCTTTCCACCCTAAAGAGGGGTATCTAAATTAAGAACATCAGGGGAGTAGAACCCCTTTCAGTCTTAACATCAACTACAACCAAAAAGTTGCTTGAATCACTTAATGCATGAAAGTGTTTGAATTTGGATATGCTATTGATATAAATTAGTAAATTAGTAGTTTGATGAATGATCCACTGGGCTATGTGCTCACCCCTTTTATTTTTTAAGAAATTAACTTGAATCATGAAGGCCATAGATATTAGATTATCTCTAAGTCTTGAAAGTTCTATTTTAAGGGTATGTTGCCCAAATTTTGAATTTAAGACTTCCGCTGAATTTTATTTTAAGTTTTGAAAGTTATGTACTCAAGTTTTGATTTAAGAATGTAACTTTCTTTATTTTATTTTAATAAATAAAGAGTTTGAAGTATTCCTTTATTTAATTTTATAGCTTTATTGAATTGAAATTTAATACGTTGTGATGTATTCATGAACTTTTTCAATAAGTGTTTAAATAAAGGAATTGAGATGCAAGTTGTGTACTTGTAAATGTAACATAGGACCCAACCTGCCTTGTGGTTGAGCTTAAACCTGTTTCTAGGGGGTTGGGGTGTTACAAAGGTGATATTAGAGCCTAGGCATTAGTTGCTGGGCCAAAATTAGAAAGTTTCTTCTGATACCAAAGGTGGTATCAGAGTCTAGTCTTTAGGTGCCTTGGGCTAGAATTAGAAATTCAATCAGTGGCTGTTTGACTAGAATTAGAAACTCAAATTAGGGTTTCACTTTGAATTGAATCGAATCTTAAATGCCTTGGGCTAGAATCAGAAAGTCGATCAGTGGCTGTTTGACTAGAATTAGAAACTCAAATTAGGGTTTCACTTGGAATTGAATTGAATCTCGAATGCGCCCTACCTTCTATTTTTGAAATTGAAAAACATTTTAGAAAATGTTTTCAAAAAGGAAGTATATGTTTTTGAAATGTTTTGTTTGGATACAAAGACTACAAGTTGAGCTGATAGTGGATAAGCCTTGTCCCGAGTAAAGCTAAACATTGAAAGGGAGGTGGGTAATCTCGCCCTAGAAAGCACAATTGCTAAGTAGACATCGGTCTCGCCGCCGATCTGGAGGTTGTCCCACAAGCTTATATGAGTGGTCTGAGTTGAAGAATATCCTTACTTTCTATAAATAAAAATTAGAAGGTAAAAAATTAGGGCAAGAAACTATTTAGAAGTCAAAAAAGATGCTAAAGGTGGTGTCTTGACTAGACAGAGGTTGTGAGTCAACCAATTTGAAACTATGGGTCTTGGGGATTGACTTTAGGTAGAGACATGGGTGTAGCTATGAGTGGCACAGTAGATCAAAAGCATAAATCTCTAGGACAAAGGCTAGGGACTGAAACTTATTTGAAAATAGAAAATTGTTTGATCAGGACACAGGATCGGGAAGCTTCTGTATCTTTCAATTTCTATGTAGTATGGGATGCATAGAAATTCAGGGATATGGAGGAAGCCTGGACTCGGAGAATGATGGACCATGTGTGGTGAATTATCAGTAACCTTGGCTGAATGAGTTTCTCTATGCTCGCTGGTATGGGACGGTGGAGTATAGTGGGCTCAGAAACCTTAGTTATTAAGTAATTTGCAAAATTATTTGGGTGCGGCTTTGTTCTGGGTGGAACCTGAAAACTTAGGTGGAAGCTTGGAACCTTGCTGTGCTAGCTTGATTGTATGATTGTGTGATATGCATGCCTTACTGTTTATTTACTTTGAGACCAAATCTTGTACCCATGCATGAAAAAAAACCTAGAAGAAAAGCTTTTAGGCCACTAAATATATCGAAAACCTAAAAACTGAATCTAGAGTCATGATAATACGAATGTTTGCTGAAACAAAGATTGATGTTGAAAAGGTGAGCCAGAAAGAGTTTAAGGAGGTCTTACACGAAAAGTTCTTTCTAGAGACAACACTGTGGAAGCTGTAAGATGGCTTCACCAGGTTGAATTAGAAGGACTTGACTATTGCTGAGTGTGAGAGAAAGTTTACTGAATTGGATAAGTTCTCTCGGGAGCTGATCTAAGAAGAAAGAATGAAAACTAATTGGTTTGCTTAGGATCTCAAGATTGAGATTCAAAAAGTGATTATGACTCGAATTTCAAAGACATATAGGGATCCTAGGGCATGAACTCAACTTAGAGCAGAGGTTGAGAGGAAAGAACAAGAGGCCTAGTAATGAAATAGAGAACCCAAAGGCCTAAAAAAAGAATACGAGTGGTGGGAAGGTACCGCAGACCTAGAAATAGGGGCAAAATAAAGATAAACTAAAAGAATAGTTGAGGAAGCAGGGATTGTGTTATGTGTGTAGGTAGAATGGTCATGTAGCAAGAAACTGCCCGACTACTCCTACCCAAGCTCCTCAGCCAAAAAATTCTCAAGAAAGAGGTCAGATTGATCGTTCTCATGATAGACAACAACAACAAAATGCCAACCAGGGGCAAAATCAGGGTCATGGGTAGAACCAGGTCAGAATGTTTGCGGTCGAGGCTCAAGAAGATCAAGACCTACCGTAGAGACCCTAATATAAAAAACAAAAAATATTAGGAGAACTTGATTAGCCCTTTATTTAAAATTGTTATATGTTAGCATTTATGGTTTTAAGCTTTGATAAGGTTTTGTACCTATTTTTTTCAATAAATGAAATTTATTCCCTTAAGAATCCTTGTTGTTACATTTTGAAGATTCAAAATCAAAAGTCTGGGAATAGAAAGTGTTAGTAATAACCGGAGGCCTGCCATGTGGTCGAGTCCACCGAGCTAGAGGTAGGGTATGACAAAAAAACTTTGACCTTCAAATAGATTGAGAAGTTTAAGCTGGGTATGACCCTAAAATAAAAAATGAGCCTGTCTCTACAACATGTCTTGCCCACCTGATCTTTTGCAATAAGATTGGGGGTAATCAAAGGCAGGATGAATGACTTACAAGCCTAATAGAGGAAATTGAATAAGACAAGTGTATTGACCTTAGGTCAGATGCTGAAGATACCCTATGACCTAGGGAGAAAACACTGTATGGGTACTTGTGGCTCATCTCACTAAAGTGGCTAATTTTTGCCAACTAGATCCAGATAAAGTCAGTAAGTCTGAGAGAGTTACCTAGACACTAGAGGTTATGTTGAGCTCTTGCGTCCTATACATTAAAGGAAATGGGAGACAGTACGAACCTGAGCCCTCTCCCATCCTCCATTAGGAGGAAGTGAATATTCAAGATAATGCTACCATAAAGTACGTAGTCTACAAACGAAGGATATCCCGTTAGTAAGACCAAATATACACATCTATTCACTAAAAATCCTTAGTTATGTACAAATTTTGAAGATGAAATTTTTCTAAGGAGGGTAGGTTGTAATACCCTAAATCCACTGTACTCAATTAAATGAAATTTATCATTTATTCAGTGAAATTTGGGTGCAAAACGAAACTGAGTTCATTTTGGGGCTACATTTGACAGGTTTCCAAAACTCTCATTTAGCACCCCTTATGGACCCAAAACAACTTGAAATGAAGTAAAGTGACATGCACAAAATAAGGGAACAACATATCACAAAATTAGAACAATTGGTCAAGGTTAAGGTTTTCATTCGTCAAACGCCCTTTACGGGGTCCAAATTAGAAAGAATTGTCATTTAGGGTACTTCGGAGGATTTAAATGACTCGAAACAAAATGAAATGACATGAACTAAATAAATGAATGACATATCCGAAAATCAGAATAATTGGCCAAGATTTGGATTTTCATTGACCTAGTGACCTCAGTGGGTCTTAAATAAGGAAAGTTTTTGAGGAAAAATCACCTTGGGCCAAACCAACCTTAAAATGTGCATTAGCTTCATATGATTCCAAAACTATAGGTTATAAATCATAATTTCATGTAAATAAGAAGATATTAATTTTTATTTAATTTTTGTGAACCTATGAAGTCATGGCCACCCCTAACATGTGCAAGTCACATGGGTGGAACACCATGATCATGTGCACCCTACCCTACCCTAAGCTCCATGGGATGTGTCCATTATTTGAAACTATGAAGAATGATCTCATGTGCCATGTAAATGATCAAGTATGCCCACACCTATAGAAACCATGAAGAATGATTCCATGTGCCAGGATAAATGATCATGTATACTAAGGTTACATATAAAATATCTCATAAGTGTGTGTGTGGGCACACATGTGACAAACCCAAGATGGAAGTTTAATGAGAGTGGTTGAGTTAAAGAGATATAAAAAGATTTCTTTACCTAGAAAAAAATTAGAAAATAGAAACTTGCCTCATGCTCACATGTGGAGCCAAAAGGGAGAGAATCCAAGGGAAATAAGAAACATTCCAAAGTTTTGTTTTTTGTGTGCTCATATTAGAAACCTATTTGATTTTATGAATCACAACAGATTAGAATTTTTCCCTACTAATAGAGGACATCCAAGAGAGATTAGAATGTATTCTAAACCTTTAATTGTATTCACACACATAAAAGAAACAAATAAGGTTCAAAGATTTTGCTCACACTTGGATTGGAAACCTTAGTGGTCCCACTTGCCAACCATGAGCTCACTTGCCTTTCTCACGCAAACCATCCCCTTATGAGTTTGGAAACATGCCCAAATGTGGTGAGCTACCCTAGCTAACCTAGATGCCCACCTTGTGCTCATGAATAGCTATAAATACCCCCTCTTGCTCACATTTATCTCATCCCAAAGCAAAGAGTTGACACTTTCCTCTTTGCTTGTTCTTGCCTTCTTGGCACCTCTTCTCACTCTCTTTTCTTCTTGTGTGAGAAGTTCTTATTTCAATATTTTAGAGAGTTGTTGAAGTAGTTTTATTAGTGATTACAAGATCTTGAAGTTCTAAAAGTGATAGATAAGGGGAGCCTCTGCCGGATTCTACAAAGAAACTATGATTAAGGTGGAAGGGTTTTCTTAAACCTCTACTTTGCTATTTTAAATTTCTAGCATGTTCATGCTTGTTTAAATTCTAATTTTTACCATGTCTTATTTTAGTTTCAGCATGTTTAATCATATTTTAATTTTAGTTAGCATGTTTTTATGTTTCAATCACTCATGAGAGCATGTCATGCTTAGATTCCATGTTTAGGATTATTCAATGTTTCAAGCATGTTATGTAATGTTTACATACTTTCTTGGTTGTTTAAAATTCTGATATTTACATTTTGAATTTATTTTATGATTATGTGATTCTTAAATATAAGAAATTGAAGATAAGAACCACGCACTGTCATAGTAACCTGTATGGGTGCTATGGGTGTTTTTAACACATGCTTGGAGTGTGTGGTTGCGGGACACAACTAAGGGATACTTGGTATGTGGCATCCAATAGAAAGTGACAAAGAAATGTCTTTCCACCCTAAAGGGGGGGCATCTAAATTAAGAACATTAGGAGAGTAGAACCCCTTTCAGTCTTAACGTCAACTACAACCAAAAAGTTGCTTGAATCACTTAATATATGAAAGTGTTTGAATTTGGGTATGCTATTGATTTGAATTAGTAAATTAGTAGTTTGATTAATGATCCACTGGGCTATATGCTCACCCCTTCCTTTTATTTTTTAAGAAATTAACTTGAATCATGAAGGCCATGGATATTATATTATTTCCAAGTTTGAAAGTTCTATTTTAAGGGCATGTTGTCCAAATTTTGAATTTAAGACTTCCACTGAATTTTATTTTAAGTTTTGAAAGTTATGTACTCAAGGATTTAAGAATATAACTTTCTTTATTTTATTTTAATAAATAAAGAGTTTGAAGTATTCCTTTATCTAATTTTATAGCTTTATTGAATTGAAATTTAATACGTTGTGATGTATACATGAACATTTTCAATAAGTGTTTAAATAAAAGAATTGAGATGCAAGTTGTGTACTTGTAAATGTAACATAGGACTCAACCCACCTTGTGGTTGAGCTTAAACCTATTTCTAGGGGGTTGGGGTGTTACAGGGATGTTTTATTCCTTGGGTAGGTGTGGGCATACATGATCAATTGTATGGCATATGGGATCACTTTTCATGAATTCAAATAATGGACACGTCCCATGGAGCTTTGGGTGGGATAGGGTGCACATGATTATGGTGTTCCACCCATGTGACTTGCACATGTTTGGGGTGGTCATGACTTCATGGGTTCACAAAAATTAAATAAAAATTAATATATCCTTATTTACAAGGAATTATGATTTATAAGATATTGTTTTGGAATCACATGAACTTAATGCACATTTTAAGGTATGGTTTGGCCCCAGGTGATTTTTTGTCAAATGTTTTCCTTATTTAAAAACCATTGAGGCCATTAGGCAAATGAAAATCTAAATTTTGGCCAATTGTTCTGATTTTTGTATATGTCATTCATATTGTTAGTTCATGTTATTCTATTTTGCTTCAGCTCATTTTGATTCCTTGAAGCCCAAATGCCAATTCTTTCTTGATTTAGACCTTTTGGAGGATGTTTGACAAATGAAAACCCTAACCTCGACCAATTGTACTAATTTTCGAATCTGTTGGCCAATTAGTTGGTTCATGTCACCTTACTTCATTTGAAGTTTTTTTGGTCCTTAAAGGTCACTAAATGAGAGTTTTTTTTTAACCTGCTAAATTTAGCCCTGAAATGAATCCAATTTCATTTGACACCCAAATTTCACTTAATTGATGATAAATTTCATTTGATTGAGTACATAGAATGTAGGGAATCACAATTTAACAGGTTCAAAATCCTCATTTTGTGACCCTTAGGAACCCAAACCAACTCGAAATGAAATGAGATGACATGAACTAATCAACTAGACAACATATTCAAAAATCAACTCAATTGGCCAAAAATTAGGGTTTCATTTGCTCAATACACTTTAGTGGAGTCTAAATTTAAAAAGTGAATGAAATGAAGATCACCCATGGTCAAATGATGAATTGGAAATGTGCTTAGTTTATTATGAACATAAACATATATATTCAAGTCCTTAATTCTAAGTAAATAATGAGATATGAATTTTTATTAAATTTATGTGGACCCATAAATGCATAGCCACCCTTAAACATGTGCAAACCACATGGGTGGAACACCATGATCATATACACCCTCACCCTACCCAACCTCAATGGGATGTTTTCCTTATTTGAAATCAGGTAGAATGATCTCATGTGCCATGTAAATGATCAAGTACACCACCCCTATGAGAAACCATGAAGAATGATCTCCTATACACCACACTTTGATCATGTATGCCATGGCCTATTGTGCAAAATCGGTCCATGTGTGTGTGTGTCTGTGTGTGCACACATGCGAGTAACCCTAATTAGAAGTGTCTAAATGATGAAGCATGCTCATACACCAAACCTTAGTCGTCAGACACAAAGGGGAAACAGAACTTGGAAGTTTCTTAAAACCGAAATGCTTTAATCTTGTGTAACACCTCAGAACTTTGTGATCATGCCACGTCATGAATATGTATAAGATAAATAAAATAATAAAGTGATAGTTTAGATTAGCTTGAATTACTTCGATATTAGCTTGAATTAGCTAGAAGAAAAGAATAAATACATAGGATGAAATAGAGCATTATAAAATTGTATGGATTAGTGAAAGTAGTAATTGGGGAGTAGGAAATAAATTGATGATTTAAGATGATAATAATAATAATAATAATTATTATTATGCATATAATAGAAAATTTAAAGCGAAGAAGAAACAATACTATTAACATATGTAAACTTATAATAAGGGTTAAATAAATCAATGAGAAGGATATATATATCAATTTATAAACTTTATAATATAGTCCATATATATATATGTGTGTGTGAGAATGGATAGTGGAAAAAAAATCTAGAAATTACGAAACAAACCAGAGAGTTCTGGTTTAGCTTGGGTGGTGATTTGGCTTCTCTGGGACGATTGAAATGGGATAAAAAAACAGAAATCAAAGGAAGACGAAATGAAGAAGTTGTTGGTCGCTGCATGAACAGAGGACAGGGATGGACGATGGTGTTAAAAAAAGCAGCCGGCCAGCAAAGAAGAAGGACAAGTTGAAGGTTACCGCTGCTTGGGGTTATTATTGTTATGAGAACAGAATGGAATGAAGACGGAACTGATGGTGGTGTGGTGTGACAAATGGAGGGAGGAACGAAAGTAGAGCAAGGTGCTCTGTTACTGCTGCATGCTGCTGCTGCTCCGAACCTTTGTTGCAGAACCACGATGCCCTGCTGCTGGCCGGGAGTCACAAACAGAGAAGTGAGGAGAAGAAGAACGGAGAACAACCAACTACAACGACTGGTTGCTACAGTCGGAGGAACCAAGGAAGAGGAAGCAAAAACGAAGAAGAAACAGAACGCAAAGAGGAAATCCAGCAATTGTTGCTGGTTGTTGAAGGCGCTGTCGGATGGAGAAGAGAAGAATAGCTGCTGGATGTTGATGCTGCCGGTCATGAGGAGCTGCTGGTGTTGGCTTTGGTGCAACAGTTAGACGAAGGGGACGAAACAAAAGAACGAGAGAGAAGAAGAGGGAGGTCGTGCAATTGCTACAACCTCGCATGAAGAAGAGGAACCAGGGGAAGAAGATGACTGCAAAAGCAGAAAACTACTGCTGTTTTGGGCATGGATTTGTGGCTTTCAGTTGGATGATCAAAGAAGGAAGAAGGAAGAATGAAGAAGAGGAAGAAAGTTGGAAATTTGAGTTTTGAACTCAAATTTTTTGGGTTGAACCTGACAACAGAGTAGAAACAGAGAGGTGTGTTGTGCGTGGTCCGTTTTCTGCACAGTGAGGAAATCTGACTTAGTGTGTGTGATTTTCTGGTTTGTGCCGTGATGAACCAAGAACATGGATAGTTGATTTTTTGGGTTGTGATATTTTTAGCTCTTGTGATTGGAGTTCGGGTTTTCTGAGGTGGGTTGAAATAATTGAACAAGGAGATTGAAACTGAAATTTCGGGTGTTACCGGTGTAATGCCATCATGTTCGTGCGACGAAGGAAATGGTGAAAGTTGTGATCTGAGCGAAGGGCAATGTGCAACAAGAGACTTCTTCATTGGCGTTGTTCGCGCGAAGAAGACAACGCGAGGTAAAATTTGGATTTCTAATTTTAGATAATATGAAAAATTTATTTCTAAATGGTTTAGATACAAAAACAAAATTGAAATTTAGAAATTTAAAAACTTTATTAAATCTTTTAGTGGAAATATTAATTTTAATGCTTGCGAATTTGAATAGGTACTTAGAAAATAAATATCAAAGCTTCAAAAATTTAAAGTTTCGAATATTAGAAAATCAAATTTTAATTAGAAATAAGATTCAAATAGAAAATGCTAAAAATCTTCTTGTTCAAACAGAAATTAATTAAATTAATTACGAAAAATTAATTTAGAGTATTTATTTAATAATTTAAATTTAATAAATTTAATATTAAATTATTTATCAATGATTGAACATAGGGATTAATTGATCTAATAAAATTAAAGTAATTAATCTTTTAAATTAGGATTGAAAAAATAGCTTTCGAACACATTAATAGTTTTATTTAATATTAGAAGTTCAAGATTTAATAATTTAAATTAGTTGAAAACAAAAAAAAAAATGAACCTTTAAAAGCTTAAAATCTTTTATAAGAAAGGAATAAAGTTTTGGTCTTGAAACTAAACATGTAACATTTAGAAGTCTTATTTTGTTCGTAATTAAATAAATCATGATGTTAATAAATTATTTTAAATTGCAACGATTAAGTTATTAGAACTCTGATTATATGATAAAAGCTTGCAAGTAAATTATTAAAGTTAAAAATTTCTAATTAAGGAAATTTAGAAAACTCAGAAACTATTTTAATTAGAATATATAAAATTTGAGAATAACCCTAAATTAGTTGGAAGTAATGTTTGAACTCAATAATTATCTTAGAAATTATTTAAGCTTAAGAGTAATTCTATTAAGTTTTAAATTTCATATTTATATATATTAGCATATCAAAGATCTCGAAGGAAAGCAAGGAGCCCTGAAGATCGGCGAAATAAGGTGGGCGTGACTTTCTTGCTTATCTGTATTATATGGATTTAAGATTCAAAGCATTTGTGTGAATAGTTCTAGGTTATTAGAATTTTATTAGGAAATGGATTGAAACTGTTTGCTTTTTTGAATGATGTGTGTTGTATGATAAATTATTCAATCCATGCGAACTTAGTTTATGACATGATCTTGTATTTAGATTTACTCAAATATGGCGTGCACGACTAGGAACATGTGCATTTAGACATTATTGCTTACCCATGCATCTTGTCTGCAAGCATAGTTTGGATTATGTCATCTAGTGTATTGTATGATGCCTGATGTGTTTGAGATTGTTTGTAAAACTAAAATAAGATGATGGTTTATTAAGAATATACGTACCAGTGCGATTGACGAGCCCGAGGCGAATCGAGGTGGCATCTCCTATATATTACTGCTTGAGATTGTCAAGCCACAAGGTGAATCGTAGGTCTTCCCACCCGGAGCTAACTATGCCAGCTCGAAGTCTTTGGGAGATGGTACAAATCGCGATAAGTACGCTCTCTTAGGCTGTGATGTGAGTGTCGATTGATTTTAGATGGTTATTGCAACCTCTGAGACTTGATTGGGTCACAGGGAATACCGAGAGGCATCTCAACCCTCTTCCAGTATTAGACTCCGACTAAAACAAATGAATGTTTGAACGCCTAATATTTGAAAGTGTTTGTAATATTTTGGATTGGGTTTGTATAATACATATGATGTGTCGGATCGATCCCCTAAGCTTTCGAGCTCATTCCCACTTTATTTTTCAGGTACACCTGGACGTAGAGTATGTTGACTTATGTTAGAAGACTCGCACCCTGATTGGACACCTTATGGGGAGGTCGTCCAGGATAGGTGACTTGGAGGTTATGTTTTATATATTTTACTGGATTGTTTTAATGTATTTACATTGGTTTAACTTTGATTATTTTTCTTTCAATGACTTTCCTTGTTTAACAATTTTGGGTTGAATGAATAGTTTTAAAGTATTTTTTGCTACATTATTGATGACTTATATTAAGGAACCCGGTGAATGTCTCGAGAAATTATTTTAATTCTTTTGTTTTGTATGAGAAATTATATAGAGATTGACTAGAGAACAAATTGTTATAAACTTAATTTTGAAGAAAAAGATTTTGACAGAACGAAACTTTTAAGTAGCATCTCAATTTTCAACGGGCGACGATCCACACGTGAGGTAACACGTGAATGGAGGTCCGGCCGAAAATTGGGGTGTTACATCTTGGTGCCATGTGAAGGAGTTACCATCATAACCTTGTACAAAGAAACCCTAGTCGTCCCTTACGAAAGGTGTGCAAAACCTAGCCACCACATTTGTAAGTTAACTGTAATCAGAGTTGCCAAAACCGTCCCCCTATGAACTCTTGAAAATCTATATAAACCCCCCTTGTGCACACTTATTTTTCATCCCAAAGCAAAGAGTTGACACTTCCCTCTTAGCTTGCTCTAGCCCTCTCAACCTTTGTGTTCTTGAGTGATTTTGAGGTATTCCTGAATGTTTTTAATGTTCGATTGAGTGGTCTTAAAGTGCTAGAAGTGTTGAAGAAGGGAAACTCCCCTAAAATTTTGAGAAAAAGCTTCGTAAGGGGAACTGATTTCTAAAACCTCATCTTTTCTTCTTTAGATTAATACCATGTTTATGGCATGTTTAGTTTTCTGAAATTATGCATGTTTCAATTATAGAAATCTAATCATAATTTCAGTTTTAGTTTAGTAGATGAGCATGATTTAAGTTTTCATTAATCTATGCCATGTCTAGTACCATGTTTAGGTTTATTTCAATGTATGATGCATGTTTTTGGATGATTCATGCTTTGATTTTTATATTGTTGTTAGTTGCATAGCAGACTAATTATATTTTAGGTATTTTATGTATAATATGCATTAGTGTAATAGAAAAGTTAGTGTATCTGCTTGTATTTAGTATAATATGCATTTAGAGCATTGTTGCATCATTTTAGCATGATTTAATGTTATTTCTAACATTTTTATATGAATATAATGTCCGAGAAAGGTTTTCAATGTTTGTGTAGGTTTAGAATGAACTGGAATAGAAATAGGAGCACGCAAGGAGTTGAAAAGGGCCAAAAATGAGGAAAAGTCACTAATGATCGTGGTCGGCAACGCTGACCGCGGTAAACGGAACAAAGAACATGAAGAAAAATAACACAACACTGTGGACCACGGTCGGTAATCCAGTGACCGCGGTCACTAGTGTGTGTTGATTGAAAATCATTCTGTGGACTACGGTCACTCATCCATGGACCGCAGTCATTCGAGATTTCATGTATTTGAGTTTTGTTTTGTCATTCTGTGAACCGCGGTCAGCATTCATGGACCGCGGTCGGTCGTCGTATTTCATTATTTTAGGATTTTCTTTAG
>JAJIYU010011832.1:0-14995 GCA_030144865.1 Tinospora cordifolia
AAAATTAAAATACTACTTATTCGTAGGGGTGTTCATCAATCCGACCAACCCGACCAACTCGCCCAACCCAAACCTTTTGGGTTGGTTTGGGTTGGGTTGCATTAGTTATTTAGGTTGGATTACGGGTTGAATACTTAAAAACCCGAACCAAACCGACCCAACCCAATCTTATTTATTCTTCTTTTTTAATTATAAATACTTTTAAAAATAAATGAAATAAGTTTTTAAAATATTTTTATTATATATATATATGATAAACTTATAAGTAACTATTTAAATTGATATGATTATTTATATTATATCAAATTTTATTTCTATATAAATACTATCTATTATTTTTAAAAACTAATAATAATTATTTTTCTTTCTATAAAATTATCTATTTTATATAAAAAAAATTTCAATTTGAAAGATGACATCATTAAGTTTTACTAATGTTAAATTTGTGTAAATCAAAGTAATGAGAAAATTTTAAAAATAATATTATTTTTGTATGTATAATGAGTTAACTATAAAATATAATTAAAAATAAATATACAAATTTTTTTAATTTAATATTTCTTTTGTATCGAAAACATCAAAATATAATAAAAAATATTGAATTAGAGCCAACCCGATAAACCGACCCAACTCAAACCGAACCCGAACTGTTTGGGTTGGGTTGGGTTTAAACTTTTCCAACCCGAACTGTTTGAGTTGGGTTGCGGGTTTACTCCAAACTCGACCCAACCCAACCGACGAATACCCCTACTTATTTGAGCCAAAATTTTAATATAATTATGAGCAATCCGATTAGTAATAATTAAAACAATAAATATTAATGATAATGTCATCACATTTATTTCAAGATGCTTTTACTTTTAAATCCAAATTTTTAGTTGCTTCCAACGGAAACAGGGGTCTCCCTTCATCATGCGTGTTGGTATGTCAACTCAACTACGGGGGGATCCAATGTCCTAAAAGCACACATGTATTCATTACTTCGAAGCATTTATGCATTAATTAATATTATCTTTACCTATTTATATTATCTATCGTCATTAAATTATTTATTACGTATCTCTGATCTGAAATATTTGTTTATTAAATAGTTATGAACGTTTTATTTGTATAAAAATACAATTAATAATTAGCATTTTCTTTATAAAAAGCAGCTAAATTAACTACTGGAATCATATGTTTTATACAATTAAAATTTGTAAATCATCAAATTAGCGAGGAAAGTAGTTAAGATATATAACATTCATTTGTTAAATAATTATAATTATTACAGTTGTTATAATTGATTTAATATTTTCCTTCAATCTATTTATGGGTGTAAGATATTGAAAATATACTTGATCTTGGGCTATTTTATTTTTATTTCTGTGGTAGTTAAACTTCTGGGCCATGCTTTAACTTGAATTGAGTTGGGCGGTGCACCGTACCGTGCATCTGGACAATGACGGCTCACCTACCGATTCCATCATGCTCCCACCACTGAAGGGAAAAATTATGTATTCTCTCCTCTATTATTGTGTGATGAGATGGTAAACAATGAACAAGGGCAGATTTATTTTTATTAATTTTCACACTTTAAAATTAATCATATACGTAATTTAAACTTCACTTTATTTAAATTTAAAACAGCTTATCTACTAACTTTTTTATAAGAAAAAAAATATTGCTAGAGAAAAAACACATGCAATAGAAATAAAAATTAAATCCTCATTTAACACATATCTCAACCTTAATCAAATTTTACATTAGCTCAGCTAGCTATCTTTGACTGAATAAGCATAAATTCGTGGTTACATTAAGGTTATATTTGATTAGTAAGAAAAATAGAACTTTCTTAAAAAAAATTGATTTTTGTCAGAAAATCTTATTTTATTATGTTTGATTGATTAAAATAGGCAAAAAAAAAAGTTTTGAAATATTTTCTTAGCCCAAAAAATTTTTGCACCAAAAGTTTATCGGCTTAAAGGGTGAAAAAATAAAATTTTCTCGTGATAAAATTGTTTATACATTAATTTTAAAAATAATTACTTATAATTAACTTTTATTAAATTTTCTTACGTCTAATCTAAGAAAAGTGTAAAAAAATATTCAAAAATATTTTCTCAAGAAAATTTTCTTAAGAAAATAATATTTTTTAAGAAAGATTTTTTTAATAATCAAACACATCTTAAATACATCAATTAAGCCCTTGTTCTATAGCAAGGTTTTTTTTTTTTTAAAAAAAATTATTTATAAATTTTTATTTTTAATTTGGGTTTTGTCTTGGTTAGGGGAGGTGGTTCGGTTTGTAGCGTCTGGGAAGACATCGATTATTATTATTTTTTGATATATTTAGTGCTTAGGACTGTATGAGATATAGATGGTTTTAGATCTCGTGGAACATGATAAAATATAATTTTATCTTTCTTTTTATTTATTGTTAATTGATTAAATAGTAACAATTAACATAAAAATTATCTTTTTGTCTATTATATTAGATTTACATTTTTTAATTATTCAATCCTATTCTATATAATATAAGCTAATAACATGAAAATAACTTTATTTTCTTTTGTGCACTCAGACTTAGGAGTGTAAGCCACCCAATCAACCTGACCCGACCCGACCAAACCCGACCATTTCGGGTCGGGTTGGGCGAATCCATTCCCCTAGTCGGGTGTGGTCGGGTTTGACATTTGGACGACCATTTCGGGTTAGGTCGGGTGAGTCCATTCCCCTAGTCGGGGTTGGGTCGGGTTTGACATTTGGAGGTAGGGTTGAACTCGACCCCACCTGACTGTTATTGTTGGTTCCATATTTTATTTTTAGTTTTAATATCATTATAAAATTTATATATATTAAAAAATTTCTAGGTTTTTAAGAATTCAATAAATAAGGTTACAATGTTTTAAATAATATTTTTTAATTTAATGTTTTAAATTTGAATAGTTTTTATCTTTAAATTTATTATAATATTTTTTGTTAATATAAATCTATTTATATGTCATTTAAATCTAAATATAAAAAATGATTAATTTAAATATGTTAAATTTAAAAATATTAATAAAATTTGGCTTTTATTATAAATAGGTTTATACATATCATTTCGATTTTTTTACAAACAATATTGGGCTTTTTGACAAACTTGGGCCTTTTAAAAAAATACATGGCCCAACCTGACTCACCTGAGCCACCCGACTCGACCAGACCCGACCACCGGTCGAGCGGGTTGGGCTCCTTAGTCGGGTCGGGTCAGGTGAAAAAAAACACCACCCGACTAGGTTGGGTCGGGTGACTTTTGTTGTTGTCACCCGACCCGACCCAACCGCTTACAACCCCTACTCAAACTAGTTTCAAGGGTTTTAACTTATGATACAACAATTTGTACATTCTTCACTGAATGGTTTATGGATTAGCTAGTGGTGGCTCGGTCCATTGTACACATAGACTAGCATTTTATCGTAGGGTCCGTGAAGCTATCTTGTTCATTTCACTCATGATATTTCATTGAATAAGTCATACTACAATTATGTTATAGCATGGTGAATTTTTTACCTGATTATTTTAAATAAATTAAAAAATTACTAAATGCTAATGTGATAATCTTCTTGCCCTATTTTTGCACAGTCAGTATCTAGTTAGCGTCCAACGAGGCAGCTGAAATAACAAATAGTTGGATGTGAATTTTGATTAAATCTTAATAACTTAGAAACCTAATTTTGTTCATCGTGACCAAATTGTGGGGAATTTTTTCACGATATCACTTTCAACATGTTCTAATTAGGGGTAGTGATTCGTGTCATCATGTTATAAACGGGTCGTATCGTAAATGAGTTGTGTTTAATAATGTTCGTAATCGCGTACCTATTGTGACCCATTTAACTTTTTATAATTAAAATTTAAAATAATTTTTATTAAAAATATTAATAAAAATTTTAAATTTTTTAAAAAAATTATATTTAACATAATAATAATGAATTATATTATCAATAGATTAATAAATACATTAATTTTAAAATAACTTTTTTATAATTTATCTATTAAATTATCTATAATCATATTAAACGTGTCATTTTCAAATTTTTTGTGTTAACCCAAACCCGTTAATTTCGTGTCATGTTCGTGTCGGGTTATCGTGTCGTGTCACAAATTACTACCCCTAGTTCTAATAATCTCAAATGAATTCCCAAAAGTAATGAAAAATTTTTCAAGCCTCAAATTAAAATTTGGCTATCTTAGTTGAATTTTATTTTATTTTATATGAAAACTTAGGAACTTATAAACTTGTTTTTATTCACCATGACCAATTGCAAGTCACGAGACCACATTTAGTGTGTTCTAATTGCCTCACAAAAACTCCCATAAGTGATGAAAAAAATTTTCGAGCCCTGGATCCTAATTTGACTTTGTCAATTGATTTTCTAGTTTTTGATGAAAACTTAAGAATTTAAAAACTTGGTTTTGTTCATTGTGGCTAAATCGCAAGCGGTTTTGTGTAAGACCACTTTCAATGTGTTTTAAATGCCTCACACGAACTCCCATAAGGGATGAATTTTTTTTTGAGGCCTGAATCTAAATTTAGCTATGTCACTTTTTTTTAGTTTACGATGAAAACTTAAAAATTTGTTTCTGTTTATTGTGGCCCAATTACGACAATTTTCTTAGCAAAATCACTTTCAGCGTGTTTTAATTGCCTCCCATGAACTCTTGAAAGTGAAGCAAATTTTTTTTTTGAGGCTCAAATTCAAATTTGGCTATGTCATTTATTTTTTTAGTTTTCGATAAAAACTTAAGAACTTAAAAACTTGTTTCTGTTCATTGTGGCCAAATTGTGAGGGCTTTTATCTCAAAACCACTTCTAGCACGTTCTGATTGTCACCCACAAACTCTTAGAAGCGCCAAAATTTTTTTGAGGCTCAACTCAAAATTTGACTATGTCACTTGTTTTTTTTTTCAATTAAAACTTAAGAACTTAAAAATCTGTTTTTATTCACTATGGTATGATGATGCATTAGTCTTAAACTATAAGATGCTAAAGGGCTTCACAGTTGAAGAAATGAATGCTTAGTGTCACATATCTAGTTTGAGGACATATCAATTTTTGCTAGAAATTGATAATTTTAGTATCGACAACAATGTTCTTAACATTACTAGGGAATTCTATTGAATCTATTAAATGAAGCTTAATCTCGAGAAATTTCGTATGGCTAGGATTTTTACCTCCTCAAGTGGATATTTTGTTAGGCAATGACCCTTAAAGTATCTAGGCTTCCTTTTGGGAGTAATCCTTTGTATCTCCTTAGATGCTTTTGATAAGAAGTTCTTTCTGAAAAGGGGCAGGGGGGTGTGCAACACCAACTTATTATCCCGCTATAGTTAGAGTTCTAGGAGCAGTGGCTTGACAGCTTGAAAGATTAGGGCAACAACAATGCTCATACGCTCGGTCTGCACCAAGCGTATGAGCATTGCTACCACATCATATTTTAAAAATAAAAAATAAAAAAATAAAAAAAGTAATCTAGGCGTTGAGCTCTCGGTCTGCACCGAGCGCTCAACGCCTTGCAGTTGAGAACGCTACTAAGGATGTTTTTATGGAAGGGTGCGAAAAATAGGAGAAGTTGTTGGTGAAGGGGAGCATGCTATTTAAGAAGACTGCACAAGAGGTTTGGGTATTGATAACGTGGACATCCATAATAAAGCCCTTGCTGTGTTGAAGAAAATATTTTTTTAAAACTTGTTTTTCTTACTTTTATTTTTATTAATTTGTATTTCATACAAGGTATTTATAGACCTTTTATTTTATTTAAATATTAAAGGCAACGACAAGTAAATGATTGATTACTGTTGTTGTAGTCGGTTACCGTTACTGCAACCCAACTGGGTGGAGTGGAACAATCAGATCTTTGACAATAAAACTAGAATATTGGCAGTGTTTGGGATTGGCCACCTATTTGGCTATCTTCCTTTTTCTTCTAGAATATTGGGCTGGGAATAGTCAATTAAGTGTTATAAAACCAATACTCGAAAGCAATTATTCAATAAACTGTTCAAAAGTAGATAATCGTTTCTATGACCTTTACATTTTTCTTTTGTGGCTTAAAATTTATTTAGTAATCCCAGCCTTTTTTAAAGGAATTTTACTATCTTAGCTTCATCAGTAATTAGGGCTGTAAGCGGGTCGGGTCGGGTGACAACACCAAAAGTCACCCGACCCGACTTGGTCGGGTGGTGTTTTTTTTCTACCCGACCCGACCCGACCAAGGAGCACAACCCGCCCAACCCCTGGTTAGGTCGGGTGGGTCGGTGAGTCGGGTTGGGCCATGCATTTTTTTAAAAAGTCCAAGTTTGTCAAAACTCTAATATTTTGTTTAAAAAATTTAAATGATATGTATAAATCTATTTATAATAAAAGTCAAATTTTATTAATATTTTTAAATTTAACACATTTAAATTAATCATTTTTTATATTTAGATTTAAATGACATATAAATAGACTTATATTAATAAAAAATATTACAATAAATTTAAAGATAAAAAACTATTCAAATTAAAAACATTAAGTTAAAAAAATATTATTTAAAACATTGTAACCTTATTTGTTGAATTCTTAAAAACCTAAAAATTTCATAATATATATAAATTTTATAGTAATATTAAAACTAAAAATAAAATATGAAACCAACAACAATAGTCAGGTCGGGTCGGGTTTGACTCGACCTCCAAATGTCAAATCCAAGCCGACCCGACTAGAGGAGTGGACCCACCCGACCCGACTCATTTTGTTATGCACACCCGACCCGACTCGATCTGACCCGAAATGATCGGGTTTAGTCGAGTCGGGTCGGGTTAGTTGGGTGGTTTACACCCCTACCGGGATTGCTTTATGAAAGTTTATTTTAGCTCAAAATCTATTTATTATTTACATGTCGTTTAATTTTTTCATACAACCTTCAGTTGCGTGGCTGCTGCTCCAAGAACGGTTATCTAACCGGTTTTATGACATCGACCCGACTCTTGAAAACGATCCGGTGAATTCTTCTTTCGAAAAGAATTGCTACAAGAACTTGAAAATTAATATCCCATTTCAATCTATTTTGAGAGGAAAAAGATAGAAGAAAAGATGAGTGTGAGTTTGCAAGGAGAGAAGGTGATTTTGGTTCCCTACATGAAAGAACATGTTCCCAAGTACCATGAATGGATGCAGGATCCGGCTCTGCTTCAGGCTACTGGGTCCGAGCCACTAACATTGGATCAAGAGTACCAGATGCATCAATCTTGGTGCCAAGACCCTAACAGTAAATCCTATTAATTACTATCTCTCTTATTTCCTTTTTTTTTGATGATTTTTGGGGCTTTATGTGATCTTTCACGGCAATTTAGCGACTGTGTCATGATTTTAATGTTGCAAGGTTGGGTGTTGCAGAGCATACTTTCATAGTTTTGGAGAAACAAATGGTAGTTGGTGAATTTGCCCATGGAGATCCTCATATTGAAGGTTGGCCTCATGTTTTGTTTCTTCGTTTTGGTAAAGGGATTTTTCTTTTTTATTTTTATTTTTTCATTTTTGTGGTTGTCTTTTGATCTTAATGTTCCTCCTTTGCGACTTTATTGATAATTTGTTGTATTACGTGTTAACTTTAAAGATTGTTTACGAATTGTTTGAAGATATGTCTCAAGCAAAATAACCTTTATATTGTTTAAGCCAGCTGTTGTCATTAGGTGGTCATATGCTCATAGCACCAATGTTTATTGATTTTTGCAGGCCAGTTTTTCTTCCTTTATAAATAGTTCATTGATTTAATTGAATGATTGAATTGTTTGTAGAACAGTAGTTGCAAATCTTTTGTCAACAGCAGTTTCCAGTTCTAGAGAGCTTTTTCTAGTGACTGAAATTTGGTTTATCTGAATTTCCTTCTGGCTGCTGGAATTATAGTCAATTTAATGAATGAGAGGTGAAAATTTGATTTTTGTATCTTTATGATTTTCTTTCTTTGAAGTTGGATTTATGAAGGTTTTTCGGGCAAGTTAGAGTTGGGAGGAAGGATCATTTATACAATACACATGACCTGTTTTAGGGAGTTGTTCTTAGCAATTGTGGGTAATTTTCTCTTTGAACTCTTAGAAAGATTCAAATTTAGCTCTTGGTGAATGGTTGGGAGAAGACATTTCCCTTGTTTATTTTCTTTTTCTTTCTTTGTTTCTTTTTTTTTTAAATGTGTATTTCCTACGTCATTATGTCCATCCATGCACTTCTTTTAGTCTTCTAAATGGCCATGTTTGACATTCTTCATCAATTAACAAATACTTGAGATCTTCATTTAAAGATGTTTTTTTCTTTCTTATTAATTTTATTATTTATTTTAATCCATGTCTACACTCTATAGCATTGTCTTGACTTGCTTATATCTCAACATTTTCTTGATAAAACCTTTGGATATAATGTCTTCTTTATGGAGTAATTTTGTGCTTTTATCAGCAATGGTTGGAGATGTTAATATATACATGAACGACTTGGATGACTCACAAATGGCAGAGATTGAAATAATGATCGCTGAACCCAACAGGTGTTTACTACTTCCTGTCATTGACTTATTTTTAGTTTTTCATGCAAACTTCATATCTTATGAGGTTACCAAGGCAAATAGCAATTTCAGTGCTTAGGAAGTTCGGTTTCTTTTTGGGATAAGGATATTTTAGTGTGTCTGAGAAAAATGATTCTTTAAGCACAAGGGCTTTTGATTCTTTACCGAATGTCTTGGTAGAGCTGGGAAAATAATGGGAAATATTCTTGCAAGAGTACATTATCTAGAAATTTGACTATGTTCCCAGAAAAAGGAAGAAAAAGAGGATTAGATGAGCCGTATCCTCTAACTTTTTAAATGTTCTTTTTATTAGTCTAATTTGCTTTCTATATGTTTTAATACAATAGATAACTAATGCTTATGTGATGGTGAGATACACTATTAGTTTAGGTAGTATTACTATTTGGGTTCTAACGTTTATTATCTTTCTAATTCTCCTTCTGTTTTGTTAGTCGTGGAAAAGGGCTTGGAAAGGAAGCAGTCTTGATGATGATGGCTTTTGCAGTCAAGAACCTGGGAATCAAATCATTTCGAGCTAAAATTGGAGAATCCAATGCAACATCACTATGTTTGTTCAGAAAGCTGGTAAGATTGGTTTAGTAGTAGTATTAGTAGTTTATTTGGCAAAATTGATGCTCACGGAGCTGATTCGACTGTATCAGAAAAAAACAGCTATGCTTTAATAATGGTAGAAGATGGATGTTGTTTTGAAGCCATAGAGGGTAAATATTTAAAAAGTTTAGGAGGGTCTTTCTAATTTGAGGGAAAAAAAGCTTGCAAAACAAATCCTCTTCCTTTTAACAGTAAATGTTCAAACCTTTCTCTTCTTAAGCCTATTATTTTCCATTTGCTTTGACTAGGAACCCCTGATTAACGCTTCGACAATACATATTTCGTTTCGTTTGACACAGGAGAAATCTTGCAGTTTCATCAAGTCTCTTGAATAATTTGTATAATTTTGAAGTCCTTCTGATCATCTCATTAAAATCTTCACATTTATTATAGAATACAATTAGATATATATAATTTTGTTTAAATTGTCCAAGGAACTGTAAATAATTAATCATTTAGTTAGGGACTTATAAAAAAATAATTTTTATTACCTTGGCCATTTCTACTTTTCTTGTCATCTAGACAAGCAAATTTCCTGGAGATTGTACTTCACACTTCAGTAACATTGTTTGTATGCATGCATGAAATTATTTTTTAGAAAATTTCATATGTTCACTGTTGGATGCAGGGCTTTCAAGAGGTTTCTCATAGTGAAGTTTTTAAAGAGGTGAGAGTTATTTCATTCAATGTTTACCACTAAAGCTAGTAGATATGTTGAACTTATTTCATGGAAAATAAATTTACTTCTTTGGATTGAACTTGTGGAATCACATAGAACTTATTGTACTATATGTCACTTGTGAATTTTCTATTCATTAGGGTAACACTAAAAACACTTTGACATAAATAGTTTCATTACCATCATGCATAGAGAGTATGCTACGATGTCTTTAGGCCGGCTTTTTTTGTCAATCTTGTTTCTGAGGAACTTGCTTGCTGTATCTGTGTAGAACATGCTTTATCTATTTTATTTCTTTTCTTGTATCAGAAATTGTAATTTAATGCAACCTTTTTTTTTGTTTAAAAACTTGACAGGTCACGCTGGAGCTGGTAGTAGATGCTGATTGTTCTAAGGAGTTAATTTCGATAGGTAATCCGATTCCAGCGGAGTAGTCCTTAAACATTGCCTGTTTCCATTTGAATTTAAAGCTAAATATTGATTTATAGCTCTCAAAAGAACTTTAATGGCTTATCAAAGGTAGAAAGCAAATTAAAAATCATGATTTATATTATGTTCTGATGTGAGAAAGTTTTTTCTGTTACTCTCTTGTTTCTTGGATTTGTAGGTTCTAATTTAAGCTTGACATTTCAACTTTTATGAGCAAGTACAATTAATTCCCTATTAACCACCAATTATTTATTCTAGCCTAGAGCCTCCGAAAGTACAAGTAGAAGATCAAAATCCAGAGTACAGAATTGAAACCTTGACAAATAGAACGCTATATATTCTTAACAAAACAACCTTTCATTAGCCGGAGAAAAGCCCGTTAGGGAATCTTTATCTTCCATTATGACCGAAAATCTATGGTCCCAAATGACTCAAGATTAGGGCCATATGTAGGATGCATCCGAGGGGCACCATTTGAAATTGGTCCCATTTGCCAGACATGATTAACCGTTGTGTTTCCGTTCCATGGACCTAATACCGCAAATATCATCATCTCGTTGTTTACATAAGCTGTGCTTATGTTTGATACAGGAAAACTGAGAGACCCTGGAGTTAGTGATGGACTGTAACTAGTTAAGGGAGTTGTATAAGCAATCAAATTTCCATTGGAGTTGTAAAAAGAGACAAGTGCCTGTGCTCCTAACATGCCAGTATTAGTTGGATTTATCCCCCAAGCAATCCATCCTGTGGAAGCTTGGCCGGCTCTATATGCTATCTCAATTAGTTTGGTTGATGAGAAATAACTCCAGTGGAGGTGGGCATCTAGATGTGGAAGATCAGTGCAGGAATTGAAGACTTTATGATTTGGGAAACGGTACGTGGAGCAGTTCTGTGCATTAGAAGAGAGGAAAAGAGAAGCTAACACACAGAAAATTAAAATGGGCCTTAATGGAATAGCCATGGTATTTGATGAACCTTAAATAATTTGATGATGAATCTGTATTGAGAACATTTCTTACTTGCTCTTGTTAATTTATAACTCTTCAGTTCATATCTGAAACAGGCTTTACATTGCTTTCTGATACTGTAACGATAAAACTCCAGAAAAAAGAAGACAATTTTTTATTTTATTTTATTTTTTTTGGGTATTCTTGAAGTTCTGTGGATGAAATAGAGGACCCCACCACGTCCAATGTAAACCGTTTAACGTAATTTTATTGAGAGTTACAAAGATTTTTGTCCTTGCTACTGATATTACAATGATCAAAGATGTGACCCATTAAACATTTTTTTCCCCAAAACCTGTGGAGTTGCAAGAATAATTGAAACAGTAGCTGAAGTTGTGGAGTTAATTTATTTAAAGGAAAGTAGAACCTTCTGAATTTGAAAAATATGTTTATAATAAGCAAAAGAATTATATCATTACTATAAAATACCAATATCCAGCAGTAGATCAACTCAACTGCAAAATTGGTAACTAGCAAATGAAAATGAATCAAGATGGGTAATTTTCAAACAGCCCAGAAAAGAAATTGTGGTTAAGATTCATTGTCTAGAATGATGATTAACAGTAAATAAAGTAATTCTACAATCAACCCTGAAATATGTTTCAGAAGTGTTCTTCCTAGAAATTTACAAAATCCATTTTCTCAATCTTTAGGTGGCTGAAGCAACTTTTGATCTTCGCATGTAGAATTTCAGTGTGGATTCTGGCGAAAGCCCTTGCTAGGTGGCTTTGGAAAGGATTTGCAAAATTGGCTGAAACCCTCCCTGAGATTATCAGGAAGAGGTAGTGTAAAGGGAGGAAGAACATATGCCTGTTCCTTGATGGTGCTCACCAAAAATGGGTGAGCAAGTGCTGGCTGCTGCTTGTTAAGCCCTTCGATGATAAATGAGAAGGCTCCGAAGGTAAGGCAGCTCTGAAGAAGGGCTTGTGGTGCACCTTCAAAAAGAAGAAAGTTTTGGGCAGCAATATAGAGCATGTTAGTAGTAGTATAACATCTTAAATAAATTGAAGTCAATTTATGGGCATGAGAGAATTAGATCATTCATGCAGGTGCATAGAGTATAATGCACGTTTAGCTGTCTATTCTACTTTCTACATGCATCATATGTTATGTGATAAATATGCAAGATAGCCACTGATACAGTCGCTTGACTTTTCATTTGGGTATACAACCAGAAATTCTAAACCCTAAACCCTAAATCTAGTATGTCTACAAATGTATTTTATACCTGGAAAACTCAAAGCAAGGCCAGTGCAACATCCCGCTACTCCAGCATTGATGACTGCATCATGATCATAAAACAAGAATTAGAATATAACACTGAAGCAGAATATGAATCCATGGTTAAAAAGTGTACCGTCATCTTTTCCTCGCAGCCTCTTCAAGAAGCAAACAACTAAACTATGAACTCCAGATAAAACTGCAAATGTCTGGAAAATGCAAGGGGAGAATTAGAGACCTAGTTTAGTTCACTAATTTATTAGGAAACATGGAGACAAACATTTATGTATAAAATCATTGACAAAAAGTAAGAGCACTTCTACTACAAAATTAACCTAATGAAGAAATGAAGTGACAGCATAATGCGATAAACCTTGGCAGAAGACCCTGCGTCAGCGAAGGAACCTTTGAAGCCTTTCTTCTTTATCAATCCCGTACCTAAATGGATAACAAAAGCTGTTTCTTAACCACATCATCTACATAACAATATAATAAGTCAAGATAAACACTCATTTTCTTTGATGCTGAAACTTATAAGAATAGAATAGAATAGAGGGGCATGTTTGATACTTGGTAGCTAATTTGATATTCATTCATTCATTTATTTATTTAATAAAATCAGAAGGTTTCCAAAATACACTTGCTCCGACTAATCCTTCCAGGACACAACCACAAACACCCTTAGACCTATTGGCCAACATTTTTGGTGGGTAGTCTGACCTTAGTGAGTTTCAAACCCAGTCCTCAGGGTTAGGGTTCTTGCTCCAAATCACAAAGTGCAGCCTTTTCCATCATAATTCCACTGATGTAATTTTGACGCAATTTTTAATCACATTCACAATGTTCTTAAGTTTTAACCATTATCACCTCTATTTCCACTTTGATTTCTGGTTTATGAACAATAAAATAACAAACAAAACAAATCAGTTTGTTTTACTTTCCATTACCTAAAAACAATACTGTAAAAAAAAAATCACTGCTTATTGCTAACACCAACAATTCCACATTAATTTGTTCAGTAATTAGAGAGCAAGCATCCGTTGAAACCAAAATGGTGCAATTCATGCAAATTGCAGTCACCCTAAAAAGGTCAAACTCAGGTGACTAAAAACACCAAATCCCCAGAAACAAAAACCCTAATTTCTCAACCAAAAAGCCAGAAAACTTCTTGTAAATATATTCACTTAAATCTCGTCAGCAAACAAATCCCAGATGTCTCAATATACCCATAAGAAAAAAAAAAAATTTTGTAACACAAATCCAACAATTTAATTACACAAGAAGGCCCAAAAAACAAAACTTAAAACGAGAAAAATAATGAAAAAAACTTTTTTCTTTTACAAATTAAAGAAAAATAAGAAGTCGGTTGGAGAGAAAGAGAGAGAGAACAGACCATAACCGAAGATGGAGCCCATGAAGGCGCCAGCTGCGGAGTCGGCGGCGAACCTCGAGAGGCAAACGAACGGAGTCGACACAAGTGGATTCGACGGCCCATCAGAGGGAAAACTGTTTGGAGTTTCACTGTTATCGAATTCACTGTCTGATTCCGGTTTCGGAGAAGGTGAAGATGACATCGCCATTCCTTTACAAAATGCTTCAACCTGAACTAAAAAAAATGATAAAAACAACAAAGAGATCTCTGTATAAAGTTTGTTAAAACAGGCACTTGTCTTCGCTTTTATTATCTACTATTCTTGACCCTCTTCGCTTTCTGAAGATTTTCCAGCTTTCTGCTATTTTGAATGATACAGTATTTTTCTGATCTCAGCCGTTGGATTAGATACTTATATACGATCTCCTTTCAAATATATATATATATATTTAGTGTGTAAGGGAAGGCGAGAAGGTAAAAAAAAAAACTCAAAATGGCCAAAAAATTTTCAAGTGGTCGATCTTATTATTAAGACTCATTGTTTTACGGTATATATCTTAATTTCCTATTCAGAAATGTATGTATGATAAAAAATTATGTTGTACGAAGAATGGTAGGTGATTAAATATTTTTTCTCTTTTACGATATGGGTGATTAGTTTATTTTCCTATTTTGGGTTGTTTTAATGTTTTTATTAGTTTATTTTATTCAAATTTTTATATACCTTATAAGATTTCTTGTAGAATTGGTTTGTGATACTTTTAAATCTTTGACAGCGTTATATACCTTTTAAGTTTCACAGGACTATGATTGTTAAAACCATATGAAGAATAGTAGTTCGTAGTTGGTACTAGCATTTTGAACCTAAATATCTAATATCTAAGAACACCATTAGTGTAATCAAATAATTGCATTTGATTTCCTTGTAAAAAACACAAAGTAAGAAATATTCCAATATCTCATCAAATGTTTCCGAATCAATCTCTTCAATTCAAATAAATCACACCTAAATATCAAATGGTGCAAAAATGAACCAAATTAAATTGAATTTTTGACCATATAGAGGCAAGAACTTGGAATTCACCATCTTCTTGTAATACTTGTTCATTGGAGT
>JAJIYU010011833.1:0-15016 GCA_030144865.1 Tinospora cordifolia
CTTGCTCATCCTTTCCAAGACTCCCTATGCTGTAAAATTAATAACAATATTTTCGAATATTAGTAATTAATTTTCTATATTATATTATTTTTGAATATTATAATTATGTTTTGGTGGGCTTTCTATTGTTGTAATACTTGAAAAAAAAATACATATAAATTAATTATAATTGAGGTGCAAGTGTTTTGGTGCATATAAATTAGGCTACACTATTAGCTAACAAACTTGTGAGGAAATATTTTATATGTAATTTATTTAATTATTGACATATAATAATGTAGTATTTTTAACAGTATACAAGAATTGAGGTTAAAAAAAAAAAAAAAAAAAATTAAAAACTACATTTGGAAAGGGATAAATGAAATATTCATTACTATGAATCCACAAAAGGAGAGTATGCTGGAAAAAGTTGAGGGAAAAAAAATTAATAATAAAGTTATTATAATGTCTTTAAAATTTGAAAAATATTATTTTAATGATAAAGTTTTAAGGGTAGTTTTGAAAGAATATTAACGGGGATCCTTCTCTTTTTATAGACTCGTATAAAATGCAACTCTGGTATTATAGTAGAAAAAGTTTGATCCTTTCATTAATTATTTAATTAATATAAGCTTAATATATACATGATCATCAGTACCTGATGCCATGGCCAGGTCCACAAGCAACACCTTCAATCCAGAGGTTGTTGGTGCCAGGGCCGACAGAGATACAGTCATCACCGGTCTTGATGGACGCTGTAGTGATGGTGACGCCGGTGGATTTCTCGACGTGGATGCCGTCAGTGTTTGGGCTGTTGCCGGAGGCAGACACTTGCACCCTTTGAATCTTCACATTCTTACATCCATTTATCACTATGTGAAACATTTGGCTGTTGATTGATGTCAACCCACTTATCACTATGTCTCTTGAATTTGTGAACTCCAGTGACTGCGACAACAATATATATATATAGTCAATAAATAGTATATAGTATTCTCTTCCACAAGTTCAACACATAGAAATAATGGTCAACAGAGAGTTATTGTACATACTTTGGCTCCAGTTGGGCAAACTTTTCCGGCAGCTTTGCATGCCCACAAGGCAGCACCCTGACCGTCGAGGGTGCCACCGAGGATGGAAACTCCAGCAACGCTGTCAAAAGCAATCCAATTATCACTTTTAGCAAGAATACGGTAATCTGATGGAGCCACAAGAGTGCCCTCAATGTTAATGGTAACACGGTTCTTGCACTGGCCGGTGAACATTGCCCGGTTCAGCAAATACCGTCCCGGCGGCACGTATATGGTAGATGGAGTAGCTGAGGCACAAGCGGCTGCCCATGCATTAAGGAAAGAGCGAGTAGAGTCAGTTTTCCCATCAGGTCTGGCACCTAATTGCACCACATTGTGAACTACGACTGATGCAGCAATAGCACCATAGCTAGACGATGAAGAAGAAGAAGTTAACAAGAAGATGGTGATGAAGAGAAACGAAAGGCAAAGATGGTAACGAGAATTAGTAGCAAATATCGCCATTTTAGTGCTTAATTCTGGTTGATGAATCCAAATATTGTGTGAAGCAGTAGTAGTAATTAATGTACTGGAGGAATAACTTGGTGCAGCAAAGATGGAAGGATTGGAGTATTTATAAGGACGGACTGATGATTTGGAATAATATATGTTAGGCTCAGTATATTGAGATCATAAGAATGATGAGGATTGAGGGGTTACGTGATTGTTTGGAAATTGAAGAAGAAAGACAAAAGTCGTGAACTTTATCCCTTCAAAGACAATGCACATAACAGATTGCGCGTTTGCTTCTACTACGAATTTTCTAATGAAACGCCCACATGCACTTTGAAAATTTTATTAGAGAAAAAGGGAAAGAAAGAAAGAAAGAACAAGAAATAAAACAGAACTTGTTATATTTGTGGGCAACTGTTTCGTGGGTCCAAGGAAAACTCAAACCATGAATCCCACTTTAACAACTTATTTCTTTCCAAGTTTCAAAAGCGTCAACAGTGGCAGATTGAACTGATCGTAGTGAACCGAAAGGTTCTTAGCTAGCGAGCTGCTGCCAACTAATTAATGGTCATCAGTAGCCAACTTCAGGTTGGTGAAGGTTATTTGAACTTTGATCGAGTTGATCACGTACCCACAAGTTGATTCAACGTACATATACATATATGAGATTGGGTCAGGGGTGTAAAATAGTTCGATTTTGGTTAATTAGGTTAATTACAATCAGGTTAATTAGACATTTTATAAATCTTCTAATCCAAATTACAATTATTGTAATTCATCATCTTATCAATGATTTAATGACCATATATAACAAAATGGTTGCAAATATAAAACTGTGTTAATTTATGTAAAATTTTTTTTAATACAACAGTTGTATTAAAGGGTTCTGATTAAAAAACAAAAAAGTAAGCAAAGTAAACAAAAAAAAAAAAAACACCCACTAACTAATTTACGTTGCCTCAACTTTAATTTTTTATTTTATTTTATTTTATTTTTTGCAATTATCAAAAAACGTTATATAAACCCCATTTTAAACATTAGACATGATAACATATGATGTGATAAGAATTTATGTTATTAAATGAAAAAAGTGATATACACCTTAACATGCATATCTATTTATTTAAAGAGTACGAGTATATATTACAAACTTTAGTGTTCCCTATTTGTTTATTTATACCAAAAGGTACCGTTTCTCAAGGTCTCACGCAGTCTTTGGACCTCTTTTAGCTACAAAAGTGGATGTATATATAGATACTTGTAACTTTTATTTCTGGAAGTGATGTTTCCCCACATTTAGAGATAGAAAATCCGTGGCCGTCTGATGCCCAGTAGTATGGCCAACTTGTAGTGCCATTTGGTGTGTGGATAATTAGAAGAGTCGTCTTTTAAGGAAGTACTTAACATAGGATGAGTTAATGCGATACGACGCCGCCCTTATTGGAAGGGGGTTTGCCTATTGCATTGTCAACTGTGCTTTTGTTTCCCTTAAAATTTATATATAAACAATAAGGGAGGCAGTGGATGCAACAGGCTCTGTACCAAACACTGTGGGCTTCCCATGTTGTGTTGTGACGCAGTGATGACATTAGTGTTTATTTGCTCTGCATGCCCTCATGTTTTGGTGAACGTCACTTCAGAAAACTATAAAAGATTTAAAAAAAAAAGGGAGAGGAGAGCAGAGGAAAGAGAGAATTTAGGGTTCTTTGTCCACAACCAGTGCACCTATGATCACAGCAATTGTTCCACTGCGTGAAACCTAACCGCCCTGGATCTCTCTTTTCTCGTCAATGAAGAAGTATCGCTATATCTAACGGTCTAACAATTAAAAAAGTTTGATATTTATGTTATTAAATTATAATTACATTAATATATTATTTAAATTATTTATAATATATGATTTATAAAAAATATATATTTTTTTATTAAGCAGGCATCCCCGTTAGAGATCGATTCCCTAAGCAGGCATATATAATTATGTATGGGTTCAAGTTGGAAATATTTAGATGTATTATCTATTTATTTATGTAATCTTTGGCTTACTAATCTTTTTATAAGAGTGTACTTGTTTTAAATTTGAATATTATACTTGTGTGATATAGCCAATGACTTTTTTTTTTTTTTTTTTAAAGAAACCAACACAATACAATAAACTTGGTTTTAAGCAACGAAAATATTCGTTACTAAACATTAATTTTCTGTTACTACACCTTTTTTGTTACTAAATTATGTTATTAACAATAATATTTATTGCTATTTAGTTGCTTCAACAACAAAAAAAAGCTATAAAATGAATAAATTTCTTTTGTAATAATTTATATATTGATAACAATAATAATACACATAAGTTTTACTTTTACGCAAATAGAGTTGTGTAATAATAATACAAATAAGCAGAAGCACCTTCATTGATCATAGAGTTAACAGGAATAAGAAGGATTGCGGTAAGGTTTTTTAGTTGATAAACACATATATACTCTCTCCTGTTTGATGTAGCAACAGTTTTGGGGTTCTAGAAACAGAACTACCAACTTCAACAACCCAAATTTCAATGAAGCCGTCCTTCCCTTTAGTCCACTTGCCCCTCTGCAAAGGCCTTGTAATAGGATATTTGAGACCATGATTTCCAGTTGAAGAATCACACGATAATGTGATTAGATTACAAAACTGTCTGCCAGATAATACATAATACCTGAAGATACTTAAAAAAAAATCTTTGAAGCTCATAAATTGTGGAATTTAGAATGTTAATTGTTGCTCACCTAACTTTGCCCTAAGGGGAACAATTGGAACATTAGGTGCAAAAGTTAATTTTTTTTTTTATTTCTTTCATATAAGGGTGTGTTTAGGAACTTAGAATTTTTTTTATTTCTTTTATATACTGCTTTTTTAAGAATTTTTTTTCAAGAAAATACTCTTAATTTTTTTTTATTATTGTTTATTTGAATATGAGAAAATTTTACAAAAGTTAGTTATAGGTTGTTACTCTTCAAATTAATTTGCAAAAAAAAAAAAATTATATTTAAATTATGAAGGTCTTAGAAAAGTTTTAAAACTATTTTCTTATCATTTCTATGAACCAAACATGAGAAAATAATTTTTTTTAAAAAAAATTTAATTATCTAAAAAAATCATTATTTTCTCGCCCACGAGTACTCTCTAAAAGAAAATGTTTTGACTCATCTAAAACTTCTAAATTAATAATTTTTCAAAGAACATTAAGGCCGTACGTCAATCACTTGAGTAATAGCTTGCTAGACATTTTTATTTCTGAATTTAACTAGCATAACATGAAATTTATTTCTAGCTAATGGGAACTATAAAGCCAACTTGATGAAGTTTAATTACTATATTAAGGACAAGGGACAAATAAACCATTTCAAATTTGTGGGCGCACACACACACATAGAAACAAATTGGAATTTTATTTATTTATTTATAGGCTAAAACCTAATATGTGTATTTGCAGAAGAGATGTGATCTCAACCGTAAAATAGTTGATTGTTAATACTTGTAAGAAAATGCTAAAGTAACACGATTTATATATTAAAAATGTATATTGTCATTAGCCTACCATTGAATGACCTAAAATTATCTATACATTCATTCGCGTCTATTATATAATTTCGGATTGGAACAATGCATATTGCCACGTATGCCCTCTTATTACCTTCGCATTATACTGTTAAATAACCAAAATTTTAAATTTAATGATAACAAAACAGTAATATTCATAAAATTTATTAGTTTCATAGTTAAATTTATAAACCTAGTTAATTTTATAGTTTAAAAACTAATTACCACTCCTCTTATTATATAAATCCTTGTTAAGATATATAAGTTGTATGTATATTGGATTTGTGTAAAAGTACTTTTAAGCTAGAATTTAGATGGATTTTGTTATAAGTAATTATAACCTATTTGCTTTTCATAATGAATTAATTCTCTCACACTCAATAACATTATATCAATGTGATCTTATATATAAGTTTATTTGCATTTAGTTCAAATTGTGGACGATATGGTTGTATGAATACATTTGATTTGATCCTACATCTATTGCACACAACAAATTGGTATTAGAGCGCTTAGTTTAAGAAGTAGTCATGGTAAGCATTGGGAGTGTTATCATTGTACTAGTAGAGTGTAGCGGTGGCGACTTCTTGTTGAAGTTGAAATACTTTGTTAAGAAGATCGAGTGTGCTTCACTTATATTAGAGTTAAGAAAGAGATTTGATGGTGAATAAAAATAGAGCAGAGTAAAAAGGAGATTGTGAGGACAGTGAAAAAATAGAAGTAACTAATGTTCTCAAAATTTTATATGCCTCGAAATTTGTAGTGTTTTAGCAATTGGATTATAACAACAATAACCTTTATGTTCGATATCATAGCCCACAATACAAGAATAACAAGAGTGAGACTCTAATTTTGATTGCTTAGGTGAAGAGGGTAGACAAAATAAGGACACAAATGGTTCTAATACTAAATAGTTAGGTGTTTTCCTGTATAAAGCCTCATATGGGATATGACCATATATAATATGAAATTGAACTTGATTAATAGTGTGGATTATGATGAGTGTAGCCTCTGGTTAGAATATAATGACTCATGTAAATGAGTAGAACTACATTTCAATGTTTCCATAAAGGTAACTGAAGGGTAGTCCTTAACATTATCACCTCGAAAAATCTCAATGACTCACCCAAATTGAGTGTAAAACATCTTTTCAAAAATCACAAAAGGTATTATGTAAATCAGAACATTCTAGGGTACAATCAAGTATATCTTGAAGAATTGTCAATAAAAAATATGAAATATCCAGATCCTACCTTAGTAGATACAAGAGCAGGTTTCCAAACATTTGAGGAAACAAGGTCAAAAGGGGTAGACAAAAAAATTACTTTTATTGAATGTTAACGCACTTTGTTTGCTTAGTTGACAATGAATGCAATCAATATGTTAAAAATTATCTTGTCTTAAACAAGCAGTAGAAGCTAAAGACTTAATATGAGACAATGATATATGACTTAAAAGAAAATGCCATAGACTAGATGTTAAGACAAATGTTTGTAATTAAGAGATTGTGGTTGGGTAAATATAAAGAAGTAAGCGCAAAAGATGTCCAACTTTATGCTCGATCTCAATTAGCTATCTTGTAATCCGATCGTGCACATCACATCCCTTACTAGAAAATGTTAAGGTAAGACCATTGTCAACTGAGAGAAGATTGAGGGATAATTTGGATGCATCAAGTGTGTCAGGAAGGGAAAATATTATGGTGGATCACATCCCATTTGATATTGCACATCAAATCCCTTATTAGGAAATGTTAAGGTAAGACCATTGTCAATTGAGAGAAGATTGAAGGATAACATGAGCATGAAAGTGTATTAGGAAAGGGAAAGATGGTGTATGAATACAATAGCTGTATGGCTAATAGGGTTACTAGATCTATCGACACTATAGATAATAGAGACATATAGAGTATGGTTATTACACAATATATTAAAAATATTAGAAGTTATGTACTTACAACAAGTAAAATCAATAAACTAAGGAGAACGTTTGCCTGATTGAACATTAAGAGCGACAAGTGTTAGGGATAAAACTTATTGAACAAATGCCTCAAGATCTGCTATAGTAAGAGATAAGGTAAATGTTTAAGACTTGTTCGGTGTTGATGGAATAGTTGACATTACAAAAACTTGATTATGACTACTTTTAGCTTAATCATTGGTCATCTTCTAAAAATCTTAACTATGATGTTCAAAATATCTAACTTATAGCATTTACTAGTAAATTTAGGTTTATCTCTTCAAGGAACCTTTAAAGATGTAGCTATCATGTTAAGAAACGGATGAAGTAGTAAAAGTGGCTGAAACTTGGTCATATCTCATGCCAAATTTAGTGACATGAAGCATTTCTTACAAAATCAACTCAGTAAGAACACTTTCAAATATAATAAGAGGAGTACAATAAAGTAGCGAAGAAAGTATATGTTTGAAATTGGCACAAAGACCCATCGTAAACTAAATTATAAATTGACAGTGATCTTGATAAGACTAAAAAAGCTTTAGCAAAAATAGGATGAGTAATATTTAGATCACTTGAGAAAGTTGATCTTAAAATCTACTTAGTCGAGAGTAAAAATTCACAATTGCCAAAGAGGAAATTCTAACTAATATTGAAGAACTAAATCACTTAAATAATTATATCAATTAGCCAAAAAGAACCCATACATGGCGATGAAGTTCACGTGAATGTTGTATTTTAGTCCAACTAATCATTGGGCATATGGTGGTTCTTCCAACACATCTTATGCAATACCTCTTTATGATCTTGTTTGATAATAGCAACAATGTCACACCAACCCAAATATGTTGCATGTGAATAAATTAAGTGAACTAATAGAAAGCACAAAGAATTTAAAAGAACTTTGATGAAAAGATCTTTCGATTTCTCACCATGATATCATTTCGAGGCTTAAACTCACAACTTATTTAAGGTAAGCAACTGTGTTTGCAAAACCTGTGTTACGCCAAGAACATTCTCTTTTTCTTATTATGATGCAAGTGTTTCATATTACTTCTGCAATCCTTGAGAAGCATCAACATTGGGTAGCTTGGATCTTTCCAACAAATGGTTGGGTTAAGTTTGACGTTGATGGTGCCTCTAAAGTCAATCCTAGGATGGTGTCATATTGTAGGTTGTTGCAAAACTCATTAGGTTCTTGGCTTATGGGTTACATTCAACATGGGTATGATTGGTCATGCCACAAACACAATTGCAAAGCTATGGAGTATTCGTGAGGGTCTTCCATAAGCATTGTTAGAGAGACACATTGAGATACTGAATCACAGCGCCAGTTCTCCATCAACAAATTTCTCAACAGTGTGATAGAGAATATTCTCTTGCAATTCTCTATCATTTAATAGTCTCTGTTTATATCTGTTATGTAGCAGAAATTCTATTTTCAATCAAAGGCTAATGTAAAGACATCTGTTCATGTAATCCATCGGATGCAAATTGTTTTAAATATGTATAAATGAAGTACCCTTCTCTTTGATTATGCAGATGAAGATTTCTCTCATTAATTCTTTAAACTGCAGTTTATTATTTGATATGGTATCAGAGCCTCTCGACAAACGCCATAGTTGAACAAGCAAATGCCTCTATCCTGAAACCTCTTCCAGAAATCCAAGCTTCTCCACCCAAACTGCTATAATCCCACATTTTGGGCATTTATTAAGCCAAACAGTTACAATCAAATTAGATAGAAATAATTTTCTTCTTTGGAAATCCATTATTTTACCAGTCATTAAAGGTTACAAGCTTGATGGTTAACTACTTGGATCTAAACCATGCCCAACACCATTTCTTGATGAAGTTGGAACTCTTAAAGTAGACTATGAAGAATGGGTAAGCAAAGATCAACTGCTATTGGGATGGCTAATCAACTCGCTCACCGAATCTATAATTTCTCAAATCATAGGCAACACAACGTCTCAATTGGCTTGCAGAGCCATTGAAGATTTCTCTGGAGCTCATAATCATGCTCGAATTCAAATATGTCGCATTGGTCTTCAAACTACTAGAAAAGGAACCAAAATGATGATAGGATATCTGAAAATAATGAAAGAATTTTCAAACAGTCTAGTTGCAGCATTTAACTCGTTCTCAACTGAGGATCTCATTTCCTGTACATTGGCTGGTCTTGATGTTGATTATATACCCATCACAACACTTCTTCAAGAGAAATTCAATCTCACATGGCTAATCATGCTCGAATTCAATTATGTCGCATTGGTCTTCAAACTACTAGAAAAGGAACCAAATCGATGATAGGATATCTGAAAATAATGAAAGAATTCTCAAACAGTCTAGCCGCAGCATTTAACTTGTTCTCAACTGAGGATCTCATTTCCTGTACATTGGCTGGTCTTGATGTTGATTATATACCCATCACAACACTTCTTCAAGAGAAATTCAATCTCACATGGCCTGAACTGCAATCATCCTTGTTAAAGTTTGAAAACTTCAACAGTTAAGCACTCTTATTGATCTCAACACCCTCAATCTAAACAATTTCATTGCCAATGTTTCTTATAAACAATCGGAGTCTTCATCAAAATCACCCTCATCAACAAAAGCTCCTTTCAATTCAAACAATGTCTTTACCAACTAAACCACTCGAGGGAAAAGAAATTGTAGCTTCTCATTTTGTGGGAGAGGTGGTAGAAACAGACGTCGTGGTGGTCGCTTCACATCTCCAAGCAGACCAATCTGTGGAAAATATGGACATTCTATTTTAATGTGCTATTATCGAGCTAACATGACATACATCGGAACTCACACTCATTCTCAATACACCTCTGCACCAAATGCATACATTGCTACACCTTAATCAGTTGTCAGCCCAGTGTGGTATGCTGACAGTGGCATGAAAAATCACATTACAACTGATCCCAATCATCTTACAGTCAATCTGAATACGCAAGTAAGTCTTCATTATCAATTGGTAATGGGGCTACCCTGGCTATAACACATATTGGCACTACTATTTCTCCTCTTCTTTCTTCTTCACTCAAATTTCCAAACACTCTTTGTGTTCCTTCCATTACAAAAAACTTAATAAGCATTTCTCAACTTACTCATGATGATCCTGTTTTTCTTGAATTTCATGCTAACCATTGCTTTGTAAAGGATTCTCGAACCAAGGCGATACTTTTCCAAGGCCGACTTAAGGATGAACTATACCAACTATCCTCTCCTCCTCAAATCATCCACTATTCGCATCATTTGTTCTCATCATTTTTTCCATTGCAGTCCACTATAATTGGTGCATCAATCAACTAGACATCAACACTGCATTCCTAAATGGGAAACTTTCTAAACCAGTATTCATGCCACAACTAGAGGGATTTATTGATGCATCATGGCCTAATCATGTATGTCAACTTCACAAAGCCATCTATGGGCTCAAATAAGCCCTCATGCCTGGTTTGATTGTCTTTGCCATACTTTACTTACATGGAACATCACCAATTCAACTGTTGATTCTTCCCTCTTCATATACAAGGAAGGTGCTTCAACAATTTACATAATCATCGATGTAGATGATATCCTGATCACTGGCAATAATCATTGTCTCATCTCCCTTTTCATAAGCAAGGTCAACAAAACATTTGCTCTTAAGGACTTTGGCAAAGTTCAATATTTCCTTAGAGTTGAAGTTCACAAAGATTCTTCAGACATTTTTCTAAATCAGTCCAACTACATATCTTCCTTGCTCAACAAAATTGGTATGTCATCTCTAAAACCAGTTACCACACCATGTTCATCAGACAAGCTTCTCCTTTCAGATGACAACCCCTCTTTCTCAAATATCACACTATACAGAAGCATCATTGGTAGCTTGCAATATCTCACCCAAACTTGCCCATATATCTCATTCATTGTTAACAGATTGAGTCAATTTTAGTAGAACCCTTCCATCATCCATTGGCAAGAAGTAAAGTGTGTCTTATGCTATGTGAAAGGCACTTCTCACTTCAAACTAAATATCAAACCATGCTCAAAATTGTTTCTCACCGACTTTTCAGAAGCAGACTAGGCATTATCCCTCAAAGATAGAAAGTCAATTGGAGGATACTATGTTTACCTTGGAGCAAATCTCGTGTCTTGGCAATCTGAAAAGCAAAATGTGGTTGCTCACTTTTCAACTAAATTAGAATATCGAGCTCTTGCAAATGCTATTGCAGAGATTACTTGGATTCAGTCTCTTCTCATAGAACTTTGCATTCCGCTACCTAGTTGTTTGTTCATTTGGTGTGACAACACAAGTGCAACTGCCTTAGCCTCCAATCTCTTCTTTCACACCCCAACAAAACAAATCGAAATTGATGTTCACTTTGTTAATGAGAAGGTCTTAGCAAACAAACTTCATGTATGTCATGTTCCCTCAACAAATCAAAATGTTGATTGTCTCACCAAATCATTAACCCAATCTTGCTTCCATTATCTACGATCCAAACTCGAATTGGTTATCCTTCCTCCTCGTTTGAAGGGGGATGTTAGAGAGATACATTGAGATACTGAATCACAGCTCCAACTCTCCATCACCAAACTTCTCAACGACATGATAAAGAATATTCTCTCACAATTCTTTGTCATTTAATAGTCTCTGTTTATTTTTGTTATGTAGCAGAAATTATGTTTTCAATCAAAGGAAAATGTAAAGCCATCTATTCGTGTAATTCAATGGATGAAAATCATTCTAAATACGTATAAATGAAACACTCTTCTCTATGATTCTGTAGAGGAAGATTTCTCTTATTAATTCATGTAAATTGCAATTCGTTCTTTGATAAGCTTGAAATTTGGGATATTCTCAGATTATTCTTGAGACAAATCTCTCATTTAGTCTCACACTTTTGGTCATCATCCTCTGGCCAGCTTAGTTTTGATCAATTGCTAAAGGCTACTTCAACGGGAGTGGATTATTTTTTTTTTCAACATACCCTTTGTGAGGGAAATCAAGTGTGGTCGACTGGAGTCCAAAATATTTAGTAGTCCAAACTAATTCTTCTAGTTATTTTTGTGGAAGCCTCATTTACAGTTATGTTTTGTTTTATTAACTAATTTCATCGATTTCTTTTCTGAGATCCTAATGATCATATTTGTCGAGACCCCTTAGGGTGAAAGGCGAGTTGACCGGCACAGTGCCTTGACAACCCACTGGCAAGTCAAGCTTGCCATAACACTGTTAAGCCTCCTTCTTAGCCATACACAACATTACCAGAGTAATTACAAAAGATATGGAAGTAGCTAAATGATTAATTACAATAGAATTTTTTTTGAAGTTAAACAAAAAGTATTTATGTACAGTCTTTTTATGTAACAATAGCTGAAATGTAATATTTAAAATATTTAAAATGTTTTTGACACTTCCTATACATCATACTAACTCTCAAAACAATAAACTACATGAAGAAACCTACCAAAATACAAGAAATGTGCACTACGCGATGACTACTGTCTTCCCTTTGTCCATAGAAGAAAAACTTGAAGTGTTAGAGTAGTGAGCTAATTTTGTCCATAACAGTTCAGTAAGTAATGTAGTCTAATCTATAACTTAGAACATTAATTCTATAAAACAATGTCATGTATGCATGCACAGTAATAATAATGCGAATGAATGTAACAATTATCAAATACAAAATTCACAATGCAGTTGTGCACTTTCCATTTTAAAAATAGTTTTAATGCTAAAAACACATGCTGAAGCTCTCAATAACCTATAGGGCAATAATAAATCTACTCGAGTAGGTGTACCCAACGGTTAGGCATATTTTCAAATCATATCATAGGGATTTGCCAGCTCATACCTCATGTATGGCGACCTCAGATCCTCTATAGGGAGCCCAATTGATAGACTTGCCCAGAATGTACCCCCAGATGCGACGACCACACGTCCTTGATGCTCTACCACATTAATAGCCTAACCTGCACCATCGGACCTCGAGATTTGGTGCACATTTTCTTATTTAAAAACCTACTTAAAGATTGCAATGCATTTCAACATGTAATACATTTCAATTATGAATAGAATCACAAGTTAAGTGATAAATTAAAAATCATTACTCATAAAGATGCTCAACTCTCAGTGCTCCTCTTATAACAGGTCGCATCCCGCTGACATTTGATACTACGTGATCAACGTAGTTTCTTAATATCTGAATAAAACTTCACTTAAATCTAACTTTTTAGTCCTTGCTCAATATAAGAATTGACTTGGTCAATTGTGATCCATTTATGAATTTGGTCAATTTTGGGCAACCTTAGCCAAATTAGACCACTTACTAATCTGGGAGTTAACATGGTCAAAAATGGGTCAAAGTGGTCAAAAGGTCCAATTCTAACTTCATATGGTATAATTCACCCCTATGTTCAACACTTAGCAATTTTGTAAATATCACATTTGCATGATGAATTTCTTGATTTTTTAGTTTTAATTTGGACATGTTTAAATATTTTAAAAATTCATAACAACAAGCATAAAAACAAGATATTGCATGTTTAGCACCCAATTCATCATTCAATTTAATTAAAATTGTGACTAAATCATGAACATCATAAAACCTTTCTTTTTTTTTTTTTGCATGAAACCACCATTTAACTCAATTTTTCAAGTTCATAACAACCACAAAATTTAAATACCTAACACATAATTTAAGTACTCATAAAACAGTAATCGTAATCTTTCAAATTCAACACAAATCAAGCCTTAATCATTAAACAAAATCTAACTAACATATATCATCAAAGAGTCATCAGTGTAGCTCATTTTTTGTATCACTTTCATAAAATTTATAGCACATGCATATCTCTATGACATATTTGATGCAAGACACCATTCCTATAACATCTTGGCATGCTAATGCATTTATGAGACTTATTTAATCCTAACAAAATTAATTTTATAGCCTCTGCAAGATCCTTACATTTATTAAGATTAGACAAGTGTAGCATGCATTCAAGAAATTTAACAACCAATATATCATTCTTATAATCTATAGTATCAATTTCATAATCTTTAAGCAATCATTACGTAATTAACAGGGTTTTTATACCTTGATTGTGAGGCTAGTCCCTCACTAAAAATCTTAGCAATTAGGACCTCTTCTCCTTGGCCTTAGATGGCTTGAATTTCCTCTCCAAATCACCTTACAACCCCTCCTTTGCAAAACAAAATTTCTCTTCAAGTCTTTTATATATGTAATATGTGACAAGCTGAAAATCATTTACTCTTGATAAGAGTTTCATATTCTCCAAATCATCAACTTATCAACTATGCTATGTAATTCACTCTCCTCTTCAATTTCCTCTCTTTGAGGATGAGTCAAATATCTTTCCAAGTGGTTCTTCCTAAGCTTCTTTGAAGCTCTAACGGTGTCTCCTTAATAGAAGTTGTCTAGATGAAAATAATGAAATAGATAATTTGTCTTTTTTTTGTTTGTTTCTTTTTCGGATGGAGTTGATTTGGGCAAGAATGAAAAGGGTGCCTTTATGAAGACATAGCTTTATGATGGGTCTCATTCATTAATTCAAGTCAATATATTCTTTTGACTTAATCCATCTACTTCATACACATTATCTCTTGTTTTATTTATTTATTTTTTTAATTTCATTTCCAACAAAGCATCATATAAATCTTTTTCATTTAATATAAATTTAAATATACCTCTCTCTCTCTCTCTCTCTCTCTCTCTCTCTCTCTATATATATATATATATATATATATATATTCATGCATGACTATATATATGTGTGTGTGTGTGTGTCTTGAATTAAATCGTTTCAAGTTCTATTTCATTTATTTATTTTTCCTCTATCTTTTTCATTTTTCTTACTAACTGAGCTCCTGTTAAATATATATTACCATCATTATCATTATTTATCTTATTTTCAACTTAATACCCACATTAATTAATACCATTACCGAAAATTATGTA
>JAJIYU010011834.1:0-15021 GCA_030144865.1 Tinospora cordifolia
GCATCTGTTACATTCTTAATGACAGGGATCGGCTTGGAAAATTTGATGCAAAGAACGATAAAGGAATCTTCATAGGGTATGCTACTAACAGTAGAGCATATCGAGTTTACAACAATCACACTCAATGCATGATTGAATCTATTAATGTCATCGTCTGTGACTATAAGAAGGAGGAGAAAGCTACTGATACTCATTCATTCAAAAGAGCCCCTGCAAGAAAACGACTCTAAAAATTCTGAAGAAACTCACATACCAACTGTTGCAACAGTCTGTGACACAGAAGACGCGACAATCAACCCAAAAGACGCAGAAATAGATCACCCCAACAAACCATCATCTAGAGTGCAGTTAAATCACCCTACTGAACTGATGATTGGTGACCTACATCAAGGGAGACAACACAGAAATGTTCCTCATAAGAATTATAAAGAAATGGTGAGATTCTCGTGATTTACCTCAATAAATGAGCCTAAAAATGTAAATGAAGCTCTTCTTGACGCTAACTGGATTGAGGCTATACAAGAAGAATTAGAACAATTTGAAAGAAGCCAGGTTTGGGAATTAGTTCCAAGACCACCAGATGTGAACGTTATTGGAACCAAATGGATCTTTAAGAACAAAATAGATGAACATGGCAATATCACTAGGAACAAAGCACGCCTTATAGCTTAAGGATACACTCAAGTTGAAAGAATAGACACTGATGAAACATTTGCTCCGTAGCTCGCCTAGAGTCTATTCGATTACTTTTAGCTGTGGCATGCACAATGAACTTCAAACTTCATCAAATGGACGTAAAGAACGCTTTCCTGAATGGGTACCTTAATGAAGAAGTCTTTGTGGAAAAACCCGAAGGATTTGAAGATAGCCATCATCCAGATTGTGTGTACAAACTGAAAAAGGCTCTTTATAGTCTTAAACAAGCACCACGTGCCTAGTATGAGAAGCTCACAAGCTTTCTCATTAACAATGGATCCAGTCGAGGTACGATTGATAAAACTTTATTTCCTAAAACTAGTAACACTCATCTTGTTATTGCACAAATCTATGTTGATGATATTGTTTTTGGGTCCACATCCCCGGAACTTTCTAAAAAGTTTACAGAGTTGATGAAGGACAAATTTGAAATGAGCATGGTTAGAAAATTAAACTACTTTCTTGGACTACAAATTAATCAAGGCAACGATGGTACATTTATATCACAGACCAAGTATGCTTGAAACTTAGTCAAGAAATTTGGTTTAGACAATGCTAAGCACATGAGAACACCCATGAACACTAGCACTAAGATATCCCAAGACAGTACTGGAAAGGAAGTTAATCAAAGTCTTTATAGAAGTATGATAGGACGTCTATTGTACCTTATTGCTAGCCGTCCTGATTTAAGTTATAGTATAGGTGTATGTGCTCGTTATCAAGCTGCCCCTAAAGAATCACATTTAATTATTGATAAAAGAATCATAAGATATGTAAATGAAACTATTGATTATGGACTTTGGATGTTTAGAGACAGTAACTTCGATCTTGTTTGTTTTAGTGACGCTAATTGGGTAGGAAATATTGATGATAGAAAAAACACATCAGGAGGATGTTGTTATGGAGGAAATAATTTAGTTGCGTGGTTGAGCAAAAAACAGAGCAGCATCTCTCTGTCCACAGCTGAAGCCGAATATATTGCAGCAGGAAGTTGCTGTGCTCAGCTTATTTGGATGAAACAGATGCTATCTGATTATGGGATTAAGAATAGGACTATGACATTGTATTGTGATAATAAGAGTGACATTGACATTTCCAAAAATCTCGTCCGACATTCTCGCACCAAACATATTGACATTAGACATCATTTTATTAGAGAACTGGTAGAAGACAATACAGTTACTCTCAAGCATGTGATAACTAAAAATCAGTTAGCAGATATTTTTACAAAACCCCTTGATGCAGTTAGGTACGAAAAATTAAAAGCTTCTATTGGAATTTGCTTCAAGTAGCTATTTTTTAGGAGGATTTTTATTTTTATTTTTGTTTTTTCTTTCTTTTTCTGGGTTTGAGCATTCAATGGCTGCACCGCTCCTCCTTCCATCTAGTTTCCCATTCATTTCTCTTAGGTTCATAAAACAGTTTGTCTTTTCCAATCTAGGGCACCATATCGTTTCATCTTCTTTCTTATGTTTGCACACCAGTTCGCACAACTACTTAAACCCTGTAACCTCCTCTGTTTCATGCTGCGATAAGATCCTCCATCAAACATGGCGTTCTCACAGTTTAGATCAGGGCATTGCTTCGCTCCTCTGATGCGTTTCTCTGATGAGTTTGCTCCAAAACGAGGAAGGGTTAAGACATTGGCACGAAAATTCGCTTGACCTATTCCAGTCCACATCGACTCTGACTCCTCTGAAGATGAGGTTCCCTTGGTCGAAGTCTTAGCTAAAATGTCTTAGGAACAATTTCCAGCTCCTTCGGCTGCTTCCTCCAGTAAGACCATGCCCTTTATTGATCAATCGTCTTGTCTTCCAGCAATGGGTTCTACAAACCCTGCACCAACAGAACCTCAACCTGAATAGGGGAACCCTGCTCCTCCTGATGTACCTACGTCTCAACCTCCTATGGTTAGACGGTTCAAGACCTTGGCTCAAAAAATTTGACCTAACCCTCATTCTTCCTCAAGATTTCATCCCTTTCGACCATCTCGATCTTCACCCATTCTCGCCAAAGATGCCAAATCACCTCTGTTCTTCGACCTGGCCAGAAAGTCATCTTGGTCTCAATTGCGTTCCAAAAAATTTCTAGTGGAATGAAATATTCATAGGGCTGACATTGAAAAGGCCGATTTCACCTCTTTATTGCAAGAACAACGTCTTTTTCAATCCGTCACTTGTCCCTCCTTCTCACCATCCTTAGTCAAGGAATTCTATGCCAACCTCTCGCCAGCAATAACAGATCCCTCATCTCCCTGGTTCCATATTAACTATGTGAGGGGGAGGGTTGTTTCCTTCTCTCCTGTTGATCTCAATGATTTCTGCGGATTCCCTGAGGTCGTCTGTGATCCCATTCGTCCTTTAGCATTGGATGTCGATATGGATGATGTGGCCAAAGTACTGACTGGCAATCCAGAAGTGCTATGGCCAGGTGCTAAAGGAATCAAAGTGTCTTCCCTGACAGCCAAGCACTTTCTCTTGTCAAGGCTATTCACTTCCGTCTGGATGCCATCTATGCATGGGTCCACTATCTTTCATGATTGAGCAATTCTTCTCTATGCTATTAGCATAGGTCATCCGATTAACATGGGTCAAGTGATGTTCGATTCCATCATAAAGAATGCTGAGTCCTCCACTAGTTACAACAAACTGCTCTTACCCTGCACAATCACAACCTATCTTGCTTCTAAATATCAAGTCCAAATTCGTCCCACCGAACGGACACCATTTCAAGGGGAGCTTCGTATTCTGCGGAAGGCCTTCGAGGGGTCACACACCCTTGAAATTGAGGGGGAGTTGCCATCTAGTACTCATACTACCACTTCTGCTGATACCCCTGCTTCTCTAACAGACATACAGAGTTTTATTGACTACTTGAAAGCTCGCCTTGCGTTTATCTCCGCTAAACAACACCACATTCACTCCATCTTGTAGCAGCTTCAAGACGATGATTGAATTTGCATTGCTTGTGCAAAAAGGGGGAGACATAGTAGCAGTCATGTTGTGTAGCAGTCTGTTAGATAGTTACAATTTAAGAGGATAGTAGTATAAGAGGATAGCAGTAGTTGCAGTTTTTTTCTTTTCTTCCTGTTGCTATGTGTGCCTGTTTTTCTGTCGTGACAGTGTTTTGTCTCTTTAATATGAAATGTGGAATGTGAAATGTTTTTCTTTGATGAACATTGTGTTTATTATATCACCTAATCATTGATGTTTTTCTTTGCTACTCTATGGAGATTTTGCACCAAACAATGCCAAAGGTGGAGATTGTTAGGACGTTGGTTTTAATTGGCAATGTTTGATGCAACTCAAACTTCATTGCCTTACGGAATGATCTGTGTTGCTACTGAAGATTTCTTTCCAGTTTTGTTTTTGGTAATCGTGATCATGACATTTCTCTTTTATGGTTATTGAATCTTTCAGAAAATAGAAGATGCAACAGTATATCGAATAGTCTCTTCAGAAAGAGTTTCAAGAATCTGCTTCTCAAAGGGAAAGATCAGTTTCTACACTCTATTTGTTTCCAATCACGTCTGAAGCCTGGGATCATCACTCGAGCATCATTTGAAGATTACTATTATTTTTTAAGAACCTCGACTATTTCTTTTTGTTTGCTTTTTATGTGAGTGATCAAGTGAAGCAGCTGTACTCTGTTTTTGTTCGCCATTTACAGCAGGATCTATAGAAGGTTGCTGAAAACTGTTCTGTCAAGAGTGACTGTTGTCTTCTTATGAATCTAGTGTTTTGAAGTGGGCTATTGTGGGTTGAGGTGCCCACTGTGTATTGCTGTAACTTACAAAACTATAGTGGATTCTTGAACTGGGCAAGGCCCTGCAGACGTTAGGTGGTTGACACCGAACTGCGTTATCATATCGTGTGTCACTTTGCTTGCTTTTTCATTTCTTGTTCACCTGCATATTGCTCATTTCAGTGACTCCAGTTATTTCATTATTTAATCACACTAAAAATTTTATTATTTATTATTTATTTTTACTCTTGTTTTTCTTCTTTTTTAATTCTAATGTTTTTTAATTTATTTTTATTTTTATTTTATAATTATCCAGTGTTGTACTGAACATTATATTAATTTTTTTTATTCTTCTTATATCTAGTTCAATTCTATCCTATCCTATTATTTAAAAATAATCCAATCCTATCCTATCCTACACACCAAATGAACCCCTATAGGACAATTCACTTTTAAGAAATATTTATTAAGTAAAAAAAAAGAACAAAAAAATAATATTATTCTTTTTCACCTGTCTTTGAAATATATATAAAAAAAAGTATATGATTATATTAATTTTAATTCTATTCTTATTTTATTACTGAATTTCCGCCATTGGAGGTGTATTTTTAGTCTTGAACTTAATCTTAAATTCAACTTTACCTCAAGATACGTGCTAGCATACCAATCTATTATAGGACAATTCACTTTTTAAGAAATATTTGTTAAGTGAAAAAAATAGAAAAAACTATATTATATACCACTTAAATCAAAATAACCCAATTTCTTAATATGTAAAATTTCTTAAAGATGCTTAAAATAAATAAAACCTTTTAAATAGTGGTTGCCCAAGTTCTTAACCCTTGAACTGGGAAAGTCTTTTTTTTTATCTATTTTTGTTTTTTGTTATCTTTTATTCATCCTTAGGGCAAATGAAGAAGAAAGGCAACTATGATATCATTGACATCGAAACATTCCATTGATTGATTTTCTAAGGCGAAGACTACTGTTTGTGAAGCATTTGCCATAAGCTTTTGATTTTTTTTTTAAATTTTGGGTCAAATTAATGAAGTTTATTAAATAAATTATGTGTTTACTATTTTTGATGCCTCGCAAAAATAATTAAATTAAGTTTTTTATCTTTTATAATTATATATGAAAAATAAATATTTAAAAAATAGATTTAAAAACATTTATAACTATTGTAAAATAAAAGAAAAAACTACAAGAATATCAAGAAAATAAGAAGAACACTATAGAGAATAGAAGATGAAGGAGAGCTTTTCATTTTCTTGATTAGAAGTTAAATTTCAACCTTGGTACAAACTTTATAATTTGTAAGCACCCCTTTATATAGTTTTTAGGAATAAGGGTTTACATAAATCATAATTACAATATTTAAATTTAGACATAATGAGATTTAAGAGTTACAAAATTCTAAATACAAAGGGGTTACAAAGTACTAAATGGTAGTGGTTATAAAGGCATTCAAGATAATTATTTATAACACTCCTCCTTTGAATGCCTTTGATATGAGAATATGCCTCATTAAAACCTTACTAGATAAAACCTAGTGGGACAAAAATCTAGAAGGAAAGAGAGTACATATTCTTTTAGAGTCTTATACTATTATTGTGACTGCCTCATTAAAAGCCTTATAAGGAAAACCCAGTAGGACAAAACCTTAGCTAAGGGAAAAAAAGTACAATGCACTAATCAATAACTCTTCTTTATTCTCCCCCTCATGAAAACATGTGTGGACTTTCTTTTATTGTCATACTTCAAATATCTTGAGTCATCACAGCCAAATCTTTTGCTTGGCAAAACTTTTATAAACAAGTCTTCAAGATTTTCACTCAATCTTATTTGTTGAATAACAATTCTATCATTCTTCTAAAACTCATATGTAAAGAAGAATCTTAGTGAAATATATTTGGTTCTGTCACTTTTTATAAATCCTTCTTTTAATCATGTAATACATGTTGCATTTTCTTCATATGATGTTGACAGATGCGCTTCCACAGTATCCTTAAATATGTTGGATTATAGATCTCAACTATACACATCATGACTTGTTTTATAGATTTTCAGAGTCTCATCATAACTTGTTTCATAGATTGCCATTTGAAAAATATGCTTCACGGATCATTATGACCTTGTAATATCAGTATAAGTGAAAATAGATCATCTTTGTGACCTTATTTTATGAGGATTCGATAAGAACTCAATATCTGCATTCGAGCCAGCTTTGGTATTGTTTTGTTTTTTTCGAAAATATAGAATCATATCATTTGAACTCAAAGATATCATAATATGTGCCTAATGCCATTCTGATATCTTTGAGCTGATAGGAGTTAGATCTTGCAAGTAACTTGGTAGAGAAAACAATATCTAATCTTGTGCAATTTGTTAAGAGCATAAGTACATAAGTAGTAATAAGATTTGGTACTTCAGGATTAATAATTTTTTCTATCATGAAGATGATAGAACTTCAAATGGTCTACTTACCATTTTGGAACTTAGTGATGTTTTGTCTATCTAAAACTTTATGAATAAACTTTATGATGAAAAACAACTAAACTTGGAAAATTCTCAATTTACAGGTTGAGATGGAATTTTGTTTTTCCAAGATCTTTCATATCAAAAATTTTCAAATTTGATATCTTTTCTATTTTTTCACTAGTTCCTACATGGTCATATCATTCAAGTAGTAAATAATAAGGACATGCATAGTAAACATGAATTAATAAATGTAATTATAGTATGAACATATAAATATGATCATTAATAGCAATCAACAAGATTCTAAAAGATGCACACAATAGTCAAGTAATGTAAATGATAATGTTAAATATTCTAAAATTTATATTTCAAAGCATTTGCTTCAAACATGCATTTTAAATCCTTTATAATTTTTAACCCTTTAGGGATTTTAATCCTTTAAGGATTATAATCCTTCTGAGATTTTTCATATATATCATCATCCATAGATCCAATTTCTTTGAAAATTTTCATAGAATATTCATTTGCATCCAACACATCGTACACTATCAAGTGTTGGGATAAAAATGTTTCTCATTTGTCAATGAGTTTGAATTACTCATTTTTAATGTCGACATTACTCCACAATCTATAGCGTGGGATCCTCGTTTTATAGAACATCAATGAACACATTGAAATATCATAAATATCATGAGCAATATTCATTTTCATTCAATATTTCACACATATATTGAAATTATGGTACTTTTCAAATACAAGGCATCCTTATTTCTTTTTATTAGACATTGATATCAAATCTATTCTCTTTAGAGAATGTTTGATTTTCTAATATATATATCTTCAGGAGATATTTATGCTTCAGAATACTCACATCCTCAATTTATTTCATTCCATGAAATATTTAATTCTCAATTCACAAGACATATAAGCAGAATATTATTTTATTCCTCTTTGGAAATATTTTGCATATGTGTCATTTAACTTGACTGGTCAATCACACTTCAGGTGTGTCAAATCTTTACAAATAACTTGTGCATTGATTATTTGCACATGATTGATCTTGTGAACTACCAATTAGTTTTTTAACTTTTCCTTTGAGATTCATGTTCACATAGTTGATTGATCTTGTGAATTATCAATTGGTTTTCAACTTTTTCTTTGAAACTCATGTTCACATAGTTTCAACTTGCATTAGCAATTTTACATGTCATTATCTTAAAATTAGATTTTCTTTCCTTAATGACAAGAAAATTGTTTCATTGAATCATAATATGATAGAATCATTATATTGAGGTTCTAAATAAAATTGGCCAATCATGTCAAAATATAAATGTATTTGTGTCAAAGAACTTTTTGCTCCTAATCACAATATATTTCAATCAACTTCATGTGTCGGTATAATAGACAAAGAGGAAAAACCAATTATTCTTTGAGAACATTCATTTACTAATCTTTAAGTTCCCTTTAAGAGCAGTTATTTGTCAATATACTAATTGTTCTTCGAGAGCAATTTTAGTAAAATATAAAACATTACTTTGTTACTGCAAATATGCCGCATTCGTTAATATAGTAGTTACTCTTCAGGAACTATCAATAATTCTCTCAATTTCAGCATATTTTTTATGAAGGCATTGATCAATCATATGGCGATACTACAAGTATCCAACCAATATCATTTTATTTAATACATAATGCAAACACTTTATAATAAATAATTTCATGTATTGTAATAAGAACATTATTCTACTTCAGAAAAATAGTAACGGTTATAACCATATTATCAACAACTATAACCATAATTATAGTTCATAAAATAATTTCATTTATGGGATATAAATGTAAATATATCAAAGTGTATTTTTTCATCATTATTTTTTTTATCATATCAATATTTGAATGCTTTTTCAGGAGCACATTCAATGTCAAATAGTATTTTTTTAAATATTACTTCATGATATTTTAATATTTAAGTATTATATGATTCATTGTATGATTAAAATACACTTTAAGTTTAATTGATCAGGTAATATAATTTCATGTGTAGATTTAATTATGATGAATTTCTCAATAATGTTTGCCATAAAATGTGTTAATAAAATTGATTTGAAGCAATAGATAAATGTTGAATAAAAAAAACATTAAATAATAAAACAAAATGTATGTGTTCAAAGATAATATTAATTTATAATCAATTTTTTTCACTCAGAAAAATGGTACAATAAAAATTTTTCAAATGCTCTATTACCATTAGACAATTTCTTAATTAGCTTCTAGCTAATTTAGAAATATATAATTATATATGTAGGTCCACAGGCAAAACTCAATCTACTTATATGCAGAGTCTTATAACTTTGGCATTTCAAAATATTTCAATAGCTTCTTCCTAGTTATAATAATTGTAAAACTTTATTTCTCAATAGTTTTAAGCTATAAAATATTTGTTTCGTTATATAGCTTCAAACTATAATTTTTCTTTTTCAAGTTTTGTTATTTTAATATATCAAATTAAATATTGTTAGGACCCCTTCCTTAGGGCGAAGGACGAATCGACTAGTATAGTGCCACGATAAACCCGCCCAGAAGCCGAGCTTGCCACGACACCGTTAAGCCTCATCTTTGAACACCACACCACTCCACACACAATCAGAGTAATCAAAGGGATATAGAAGGAATTTAAAACACAAAGAACACTAATAAGACTTGAAATTTATCAAATGGGTCATTAAAACATGTGTAGCAACGGGGGTGACCAATCCATTATGTACAAGCTTTCCTCACCCCTATACATAGTTTCTAATCCTCAAAACAAAAAAAGACTCAAAGAAAACCTACCAAAACAAACGAGAGAGTGTAGCTGTAGGCGATGACCACTCCTTTGCCCTTATCCACTGTTGAAGGACCTTAAAAGTTAGAGTAGTGAGCCTAATTGTCCATGACTACTCAGTGAGTAATGCAGTCTAATTCATAACTTAAAACAAGAATTCCACAAATAAAACACATGTCATGAATGCATGAACAATAACATTATGCGAGTGAATGCAACAATGAATACAATTTAAATCCATCATGCAGTCGTGCATCTCCATTTGAAAATAGTTAAATAGTGAAAACATTCGCTAAGGCTCCCACTAGCCTCCATGGTGACTAAAAATTCACTCGAGTGGGTTGCAGATAGTTAGGCATATCATGCCGATTCGATTATGACTTATTACCATTGCCATTAATTGTAATGACCCAATCAGGACTTATTGTCATTACCATATTGTGAAAGCCCGAGTAGGACTTATTGCCGTTGTCATATCATAGGCCCACAGAACCCCTTCAACAGGCACTTTGTGTTAGGTCGTCACTATCGGGGTCATATGGGAGATCGGCACAACTCGCCCTAATCCTGTATCCTCGGACTTCGAGATTCCGTGCACTTTCATTTAAAACTCATTTAGAGGACGCAGATTTATTACAATATGTAATACCATTTTTATAAATGCATAGAATAATAAGCTGTAAGAAACAAGTTAGAAAACACTACTCGTTGGGATGCTCCGCTCCTGGTGCTCCTCTCGCGACTGATTGCGTCTCGCTCGTACTTGGTCCTACGAAATCTATGTAACTTCTTAATATTGGCATGAGACTTGGCTCAACTCTAACTCTACATCATTGGTCAATCAATGGATTGACCCAGTCAAGGATGGTCTACTTATGCTAGTTCAACTTACCTTAAATTGCTAAGTCAATTTGATTGACCTTGGTCAATCTTGGTCAACCCTAGTCAAACCTATCACTTGCTAACCTAGCCGGTCAACAGAGTCCCAAATGGTCAATTCTAGTCCTCATTGAGTCAATTGGGCCAAATTGGGTCAAAATTCCCGATTCCCATCACTTAGGTTCAACTTTAGTTTGTGGCCCTATCTGCACAACAATTTTTCCAATGTTTTTGTGGGTAATCCGTACATAAAATTTGCACCAAATTTTGCAGATCTGTTCTAGACTCCTTAAATCTTTCCAAAATTTTAAATCACAATTTTTAGACTCCATTTGGTAGTGTTTTTAACTAAAATATCAGGGTTTGTGTGTTCTCGGATCTCATGTGACAGACTGTGACTGTTTACCTAATTTGACCTTCCTATCCATATCAGAATGCTCTAAAATTTGGTAGGCAACTTTTAGACATACTTACGAATCTCTCAACCAAATTTCAACCCAATCCACTAAGGTTTGGTCATTTAATTTACTTTTAGAATTTTCAGCCGAATTATAGTGATTTCTAGGTTCACATTTCTATCATTCCTTCATGTATTTATTTACCTTACCAGACCTATAATCTAAGGGCCATTCCTTGCACATATTGAAATTATGTAGGTCATTCTACAATTCCCTATCAAGGATTCTTCCAAACCGTAAGCATACATAATCCCAAGGTCATGTTTAATGTCTCACTAAACAAGTCACATGCATTCCAAAACTTAGGATTTTTCCTAAGTGTTAAACATCCAGCTAACATAGCATATTTGCAAGGGTACTAAATCATATTCGCATAGGCTCATGGTTGGATCTTTATACCTTTCTGTAGCCTCTACTATGAGGCTTCAAACGCCTCTGGTTCCAGTCCCAAGGGGTGTTTTTAAGTGCTCCAAATATAGCTTCAAATTTCATCCAACACCTGGTTCTGTTGGTACTATCGCAACAGTGAATCACACAATCAACACTAGTGACTAATAAAACATATTAAATGTTTTAATATCCAGTTTCTACTAGTTGGACACTTGAATACACATAATGAGAGGTAAAATGAAGGGTCTTACCTTAGGGGCGAACCTGGAATGGTTTAGGTGTGAGCATTCCCATAGTTGCTCCAACACTATTCTATTACATAGCTGTAACAATGAGTAGATAATCAACTTTAATGGCTCGAAAATCATGTGTAAAGCCTTATTTTTTGTTTTCTAACAATTGGAGGTTAGAGTACACATGGAAATGAAGAGGGTGGACGATCTTACTTCCAAAATGGACTAGAAATGACCTAGGATTCGAAGCTCCAAAGTTGGCTTTACATAGAATTTTTGGGTTTGAACACTATGAACAAGACTTCTTCCTAGGGTTTTTAGCTCCAAATGGTTCTAAGATTTAGCAAGTCGGCTGTAGGACTTCGTAGATGGTAGTATGAGCTTTAAAACAAGCTATGATTCAATGGATTTAGAAAAGAAATGAAGGAGATTCGAGCTTGTGAATAAGGGTTACAACAACTGGAATCCTGGACTTGTGGTCAAGAAGAGGTTTTGTTGCATGAAGGGAAGCTTGCATGGCTACATAGGATGACATGTGGCCACCCACGTGGCTTCCAAACTCACATGCTGGCTGCCCAGTTGGCAATGTCCATTGGTCATCTCAGGTGGTTGAGTTTGATGGCTTAAACCATGGCTTCAAAACCAGGTGCAGTTATAGTTTTGTTACAGGAAATTGCTGGAAAATACTAGGAATTCGTAAAAAATCGAGCTAAAAATCACACAAAACGTCAAAAATGCATTAGGCCCGTGGGCCGGCCAAGGCGTGGGCCAGCCCACAGTTGGGCCCTCAAATTCGTGCGGGCTATTGGCCTGTGTGCCTACGCAAATAGGTCGGGCTCGTGGCCCATAGCCGAACGGCCCATGCGCCAATTCCCATATCTTTTTTTAATTTCCTTTTCTTTGTTTTTACTTTCCATTTCCAACTCTTACACACACATATATATCTATTTTTTGCCATTTTTTCTAAAATTATTAAAATTTATCAATTCATCATTTCTCATATAAAATGTTTCATTTATACATCCCTTCATCATTTATACAATTATTATCTCCAAAGATTGAATAATTCATCTAAAATCATATTTTTCTCCCAAAAATTCTATTTACCCTACTAAAAATTCTTTAATTATTCCAAAAATTCAATAATCAATTCTAAAAATCATTTCTCTCAAGAAAACATATTTCCCTTATAGTCTCATGTGTTTTCTCCTCAAAATTGTATTTTCTCACATTATTCTAATTTTTTTTCGATAAATAAATTCGAAATTGAGAAAATTTGGAAAAATTTCATATATTTTCATTGAAATTTAGGAAGATACACAGAATGTACATATGTCAGATCCGTCAATCCGATGCCAAAAACATGGGTCATCACAATCTCCCTTCCTTAAAATAAATTTCGTCCTCGAAATTTCTAATACACTAAAGGTCAAGGGGCAACTCCCATAATCTCCGGGAAATGACTCGTCATATAGTCCTCTCGCTCCCAAGTGTCTTGCTCGGCACTGTGGAACTACCAACGTACTCGTACCATCAGTGTCTCCTTGTTGTGTAGTTTCCTCACGGCTCGATCGACAATAGCTACTGGAGCTTCATCATACGTGCAATCCTCTCACAATTCAATATGTCTCCAATTAATCACGTGCGAGGGATTAGGATGGTACTTCGTCAACATCGACACATGAAACACATTATGTACCCCTGCTAACTGAAGCAGTAATGCCAATCGGTATGCCACAGGACCTACACGTTCAAGGATCTCAAAAGGTCAAATATATCTTAGTGCGAGTTTCCCTGAAACACCAAATCGAGTCTACCCCTTCCTAGGGGAAACCTGAAGGAGTACATGATCATCGAGTACAAACTCTAGGACCTTCCTCTAGTTATCTGCATAACTCTTCTGTCGGTTCTGAGTTGTCTTCATGTTTTGATGGATCCGTTGAATCTTCTCATTCTGCTCTTGCACAAAAATAGGGCCTGAAACTGCTGTATTGCCAACCTTAGCCCAACAAGCTGGCAATCGACAAGGTCGGCCATATAATGCCTCAAAAGGTGCAATGCTGATGCTCGCTTGGTAGCTGTTATTATAGGCAAACTCACATAGGGGCAAGTGATCCTCTTAGCTACCACCAAAATCAACTATCCATGTTCTCAACATATCCTGAAGTACCTAAATTACTCTCTCGGATTGACCATCAGTCTGTGGATGGAAGGTTGTGCTCAGGCTCACACTAGTCCCTAACTGATTCTGCAAGCTTTGCCAAAAATGGGACGTAAACTGAGCATCTCTATTGGATACAATGGACACTGGAACCCCATGTAATCTCACAATCTCGCGGATATACAGTCGACTCAACCTCTCCACCGAATCTCTCCTATGCATCAGGAAGAAATGAGCCAACTTATTAAGTCTATCCACAATGACCTAATCAGCAATGTGTCTCCACTGAATCTAGGGCAATTCCATCACAAAGTCCATGGTAATGTGCTCCCATTTCCACTCGACAATAGCCAAGGGTTGTAATAAACCATCGGGTCTCTGGTGCTCAGCTTTAACCTGCTAGCACGAATCACATCTCTGCACAAAGGCTGCAATATCTCATTTCATCCCCGGCCACCAATAAGTATGTCGAACATCTTGATATATCTTATTAGTGCCTGGATGGACGGTGTACCTCAAGCGGTGCAGCTTTGCTAGCACTCCCTATCTTAGGAGAAGGTTGTCTAGTACCCACAATCGTCCCCTAAACCTCAGTGCACTATCAATATTAATTGACCATTCAACATGAGAAGTGTCGTTACCCCACTCCCAATACATTATAAAATCAACATCGTGAGGCTGTACCTCTGTAATCTCAGCAAGAAAAATCGGTTGGGCTCTCATTCATGCACTGACTCTGGTTTCGGTCAAAGTCTCATGGATATTAATTACTGTCACATAATCAATCATCCTCCACTCCCGAGACATATGTCTAGCTACACAAGCAGTCTTGACCCGCACCCGAAATAGTTTAATCTCTGTGTTCCACATCGTGGGGAGAGAGAATCACTGTTGGAAACTCAAACCCCCTATCTATCTATCAAGTGGGATCACTTTTTGGAATCCCTGTTCAAAATCATCAATCAAATAAAAAGAAACCAGCAAGCTGGGTTGGGGGTGGAACACACACGATGACGTCTGTCCCCACGCCTATCATCGCGCTGATACGTGGATTGAGTCATTATTTAATCTTTTCTTAGTGATAAAACACACAATATCGGATTAAACCATTGACATAACATGTACATGACATGAAACATTAAATATTTATTCATG